>PVJX010025398.1:0-26961 GCA_004027295.1 Dolichotis patagonum | reverse complement strand
TTTTGTTAGTTTTCCAACTTCTATTTCTTTCTAGCAGTTCAATTTTATCTTGATAGTTTTTACATCTTTTTCCTCCATTTGTATCCTTGATTTAAACATGTTTTCTAATTTGAAAAAAAAACTTTTAAAGAGAGCAAGATAAAGACAGGTTTATCCTTTTCCTTTATTGTGAAGACATTAATATTCTCAAGGGGGGAAAAGGCTTTAAAGTTTGTAGCTTGTGAATAACTTCCTCATCTACATGATGCATCTATAGGAAACAGTGTTTAGAAAAAATCCTGTTGCATACTACTAGAAAATAATGAGGGAATAAAATTAATCAGCTTCCCACATCTCATTGAGAGTTGTGAGAAATATTAATTGAACTACATATTTTAACCACTGAAAATTTATAATCATTTGCTTAGGAGTTTTTTTGTGAAATCGAAAAAACAATATCAGCTTGGGAAAACCAAACTAGCTTTGCTTCTTTCTGATACGTGTAAATATATTGTGCTGTATAAACATACTGTGTATAGCTGATGGTTTAACAGAAGACCTAACAGTAACTGTACCTTCCTAAATGCTGCATGAAATAAATGCCAGAAAATGCTTACTGGTTGTGCTAGACATGTCTCTGCAAGAAATATAAAGTTCTAGAAGGAAAGTGATAGAGCAAGTATTTATCTGACTACAGAGTTCAGCCTACTGTGTAATAATTGCAAAGTTAGGGAAATTTTTATGTCTTGATTTTTCTGTTATTTCTTTTTTCTCTTTAAAATAAAAAAAACACTTAAGGAAATTTTATGTACAAGTTAGTAATACATCTCTTTAATAAATTTTTTGTAATTCCTCATTTGTATCTATTTCCTTACATAAAAACCTTTATAAATAAATGCAAAGGCATTTAGACAGGATGTGGTGGTACACCCCCATAGTCCCAGCACCCTGGAGGCTGAGGCTGAGGCAGGAGGATTGCTGGCAGTTCAAGCCCGGTCTGTAAAGTGACGTTAAAGCCAGCTTGAACTGCATAGGGAAATCCTATCTCAAAAAGGACAAAAAATGCAAAAGGATTTAAGTATTTAACCATTTTGCATAATTTATCCTTAGTCTTATTCAGAAGAAAAAATTAGAGGACTTTCTCCCCTGCCTTGGGTACCAAGAATCAAACTCATGACCTCATGCTTCACAGGCAGGTGTTGTGCCCTGAGCCATATATCTGGTCCCAGATGACTTTTGAAGACTCTTGATCATTTTATATTCTTGTATCCTAACACCACCTCATTATATAGATTTAAATGAAAAGAAACAAATTTAAGCTGTTTTTCTAAGTTGCAGAAGAAAAATTGCTTCCTGCTATAATTAAAACCATAAATAAAAACAGACATAGTGACAGGAAAATTTGTGATCTTTTTAAAGTTGACTATATATTTTTTCAATTATAAAAGAAGATATACTTAATTTAAAATATTAGTTAAACCCCAAAACAATTATATACTTTAAATATCCTCAGCTAACATCAGCATCCTCTTTGATAAAATAAGTAAACAAATTTAGCTTCTCAAAGTGTGGTCTGTATACCAGCAGCATCTGTACCCATGTGAGATAGCAAAAAATGCTGGAGCTTAGAGTTTATTTCTGCTGTTTCTTTTGGATTCTCTATTTTAATAAGCTTTCCAAGTCTTTCAGGTGCATATTAGAGTTTGAGACACAGTAAAACATAAAGTTATGTTTTCCATTTATAATAACGTGATTATTACATAATTTATGTTTTTAAAATGTTTAACATGAGTGAAATAGATATTTTGGTAGATAGATGAATCATCAATTTATTTAAATTAACCCAATAAACTTATTGTAGTGGTTGGTTGATTGTATCAATTTGAGACATTTAGAAGTTTAACTAAATGGGTTTAGCAACTACACACCTAAGGGTCTAGAAGAAGATCCACCCTAGGGTGTCTCAGCACCTGGAGGTATAAAAGGGATGGAGGACCTAGGAATGCATTCCATTCTTGGAAGAAGCTCCAGTCTTCGCCTTTGTTTGGACCACCTTTCCTGGCTTCCAGTGTAGACTCTTCAGCTTTCCAACATAGACTCTTCAGCCTTCCATCATAGAGCCTTCAGCCTTCTGTCACAGACCCGTCAGCCTGCTGGTGTGGACTTGCACAAGACACTAGGGTGAACTGCAGACCTTGGATTGAATTCTTTGGCCTCCAGTGTGTAGACACCCTGCACGCTTCCTCATCCGACTCTGGCTGACCGTTGTAAACCAATCTTATTATTCCTTTTACATCTGTATATCTTGCGTTATATCTGTTCTCTCTAGTAAAACCCTGACCAATGCAGAATTTAGAACCAAGGAGTGGAGTCGTTCCTGTGACTACACCTGAGGATGTTTTTTGAAAGGCTTTGAAAATGGCTTATGGGGATACATTGGAAAGGTTCAGACTTGTTGCCTGGATACACAGACCCGGAGCAGCTTAGGCTGTTCTGTAGAGAAGATTCTGGTCAGAGCTCAGGAGACCAGAAGACTGATAGAAAGCCTAATGGTAAAGGCCAGCCTTGGGAGGTTTCTGCTGGAAAGAAGGACTGCATTGGTTGTTGGACTCCCCACAATGTGTGTTATGGCTTGGCAGAAAGTTTGTCTGTATTTTGCCCATGCCCAGAGACTTTGCCTGAGACTGGGATTATGGGAAATGGATTGATTAATCTGGCAGAGGAAATTTCAAGGCAGTGGAATGTTGAAGCTGTGGCATGGCGATTGTTGGGGGCTTTTAGCCAGATCTATGTTGCAAATCAAGAGCAAAGAGTCCAGCAGGATAATTTAAAATGCTGTGAGTTTGGCCTTAAGGAAAACTCCATAAAGCTCTGGATTGTAAAAACAGAGTTGAGACTTTGATTGTTCAGAAGAAACAGAGAGATAAGAAAGATGGCCACAGGCCATCCCAGGAAGCAGCTGGTCTCCACCCTTTACAGCCTCAAAACTGCAAATGTGAAAGAACTTGCTCAGAGGAGAAAGCTGTGGAGCACTGTGTTCCAGAATGGTGACAGAAGCCACATGAGGTTCCAGAATGGCGGCAGCCACATGATGTTCCAGAATGGTGGCAACATAGAGAAGCTTTTCTTCACAATCAGGTTCACAGAGTCCAGCGATCTAGGCAATCAGCCCCTACAGCCAAGAGAGAGAAAAGCCTGGCTACTGCTCCAGCTGGCCATGGTGGCATCCACACGGTGCTGATTTTAGGTGCAAGGAAAATGCACAAATTCTGAGGGTAAGACGGCTTCAATCTTGATTTCAAAGGGCCTGGGAGGCCAAGCAGTGTGCCCCTGAGAGGGCAATATGTAAAGAGTAAGGGTGAAGCCGAAGGTGCAGTGGAGACCCCAGAAGTTTGGAAAAGCCAAGAACATGGATCATCCAAGGAAAGCTGCAAAAACTGAGCAGAGAAGGTTTAAGAGAGAAGCTGTGGGAGCTGCAATCCCTGAAGTGCCATGGGGGTGGAATCAACCAAGCCTTTTGGAGCTTGCAACCAGATTGCTTCAAATGTTGAGCATGGAACTCTAGGACTTAATGTTTGCTCTGCTGGATGTTGGACTTGCTTTGTTCCCAATGCTTTATATTCCCTGCTTTGTAACTTTTAGAATGGTAATGTTTATCTTGTTCCTTTGCACTTCAGAAATCTTTAACCTTGTTTCATTTGTACAGGGGGTTACAGTTAAGAGTTTGCCATAGATATTGGAGGAGACTTGGGCCTTGGCCTTCTCGGCAATGCTGAAAATGTTAGGACTTTGGCAACTTTTGGAGAGGGACTAAATGTCTTTTGTATAAAGGTTGTAGATGAGTCTTTGGAGGCCAGGGGTGGAACGTCATGGTCTATGTCAGTGGCCCCTAAGCCTCATGCCTTTGCATTATGCATTTGTGATTAGTTCATTGTCTAGCACTTGGATTGGGAGTGTGAGTGCTACACCCTCCTAGGGGTGGAGCCAAGATGTGATGTAATGGCAGGAAGAAGGTGTGTCTCTTTCTTGCTGGTTCCCACTTGCTGTTTGCAGCTGCCATGAAGTGCAGCCCCGCCATGCCACTCTGCCTTGGAACCAACTGAGTATGGACTGAAACCTCCAAAAACTGTAAGAAATAAACCTTTCCCTTCCCAACTTTGGGCATCAGGTATGTTGTCTGAGTGACAGTAAAAAGTAACTAAGACATTTATTTTGGTTTTGTTTGGAAAAAGTGTCTTATTATGTATTCAGGCTGGCCTTGAACTCACTATGTTATAGTCTTATATGCTATATGCTTTGTGGGATTTTCATTAGAATATTATTTGAAATTCTTGTTACAAGTTAAAGTCTTTGCTCACTATCACTTTCCATTGTATTAAGTCTTTTTTTTTTTTTTTTTTTTGGTGCCAAGGATTGAACTCATGACCTTACAGTTCAAGCACTTGTGCCATGGAGCTAAGCCTCCAGCCCATATATAAAATCTTTAAGTTGGCTGCAAACTGTCTTAAATTTTTATAGGTTTTTATTATAATTTAAAAATGTTGCAATGTTGCAATCTTAGAACTATCCTGAATGCCTCCATGCTCTTAAATGTATGAACAGACAGCAAAGGGAATGAATGAAAGGAAAATCATGTGGATTAAAATTAATGTATTTGAATATTTCTTTTATTCTCCACTTGCTTACATGCCTCCCATCCAAACTAAATTCAACCAGAAGACCTCACTACCTTGGAGATCACTAGAAACATGAATAGTTTTAATAGAAAAGTTCAGGCACTGGTTATTACATTTATTCTGTTAACTCAGTACTTCTTCCTAAAGAGAAATTTACCCAGTAGAGACGGAGATGATAGTGCTGTTGTGCAATTTTGATTCCCTTGATTTTCATGTCTTAACTCTTATGTTTTTGGTTTACGTTCATGCATGAAATGTTTAGGCATTACCCCTGTTCTAATAATGAACTTGCTTTTTCTTAACTTCTAGTTTTTGAGGATTTGATCAGTAATAAAAATGCCCTTTAATTCAAGTAGCAGAAAGAGGAATGGTGATGATCTGAAATAAACTGTTAACCCTGAAAAAGTCAGGAGTAGATGGTATCATAGATACAACAGTTGATCCAACATTCATAGTTAGCTAAGGGAAATGAACTGGGTGTTTTAAAAATTATTGATGACATACTTCTGAGGATTTAGTTAATGTGATATCTGTGCACAAATATCTTCTAATTAAGTTTTTAATATCCTAATAATTGCATGAGCACTTTATTCCTTCTTCTCTCACACTTACATTAGATACGTGAAAAGCATAAATCTCAAAATGTGACTGTAATTTACAATTTTTACTGGAAAAAACCTTTTATATTTGCAACTACCCTTTAGATTATATAAAGTAATATAATGCATGAAGTTAGAAGAATTTATTTTTTCAAGGCACATTATAAGAAGTTGGAGTTCTATCAGACAACTCTGACATGCACTTGACATTCATTGTATGTTTGTTTTCTTTTTCCTACTGGAGAAATGAAATGCAGTAAATAATCATGCAGAGTCTTTTGTGCCAATATAGAGAAAATACAATTTCTCATTCTGTAAGTATTAATAGAATTACTCACATATAAGGAAGTAGAATCTTGGCTAAAATGTTATAAAGCCTAAAACAAAGTAGAGGTAATAAAAATAAATTCTCTTTTCTTCATAAGGGACAGGGGTCTGTACCTGATATCTGTCCTGCACATATCAGGAGAGATATTTGAGCTAATTGAAGAAGTGTGTTTTTGTATATATTGATAATTTGGCTGACATTGGAGATATGTGGAGCTGTAAAAGCCGAAGACCTGGCTTAACCATGTGAGAGATGTATCTCTATTCCAAAGGTTCAAATTTTCCTCAAGGAAGAACCCCTTTACTATGTCTCAAGGAAGCATGATAGTTGTCCTTTGTAAGCTGGAAAAACCATAACCATAGTTTACCCTTGCTCACCCAATATTTCATAATTCACTATCAAAACACTTCTATCATACATCAAAATCAGCGTCTCCAAAATTTTAGTTTAATTTAAAGAATAAGAATAATTATAAGTAAATAAAAGTACAATGCCATGTAAATGAGAGAATACACTAAAGAACCCTTTTATTTTTTCATTAAGATTTTTGGGGTTTTTTTTTGTTTTATCTTTTTAAAACCTTTTTCTTAATACATACTTGCCATATGTAGTGCTCACGTTCACCATAGGGAATGTTCTTGTACATAATATACCCTAATTCTCCTTTTCCTCATTCTTCTCCCCTTCTTGCAACTCTTCTCCCCTCCCCCCCTTACAGAAGGTTCTTTTCCCTTTTTTGTCCATTCTTCATTTTTTAATCCCCCTTTCCTTCACCTTCCTTTGTTCCACTTGCCATTTAAACAAGTTCTCCCACTTCCCAGTATCTCTCCTGCATTTTGTGCCTTGGTTACCTTAGTGTTACTGACACAAGAAAAAATGTGATATTTAAACTTCAACTTTTTCTTTTGTTCTGCTCTGCACAAATGGGTCTGAGGATGTGGATAAGGATGGCTCACACTTATCCTCAATATGGATTGAGAGCGCTGTCATGAAACACTCAATTTATGGAAACTATGTCTTCTAGGGATGGAATTGGGTGGCTCTGATATTTTATTTCCATTCACTGTTCTGTTGAGTTTTGACTTTGAAGTAAACATAGTGATAAAAATAATAGCATTATTTTTATAAAGTACAACTGGTAACTAAATTGTAATTGCATTTGAAAACAAAAAGATACTCACATGTTGGTTACCGGACTCAGCTGAGGGAATTACAGGAACCAGGGTGGAGCTGCGGTGCTCTTTTTGTTGGTTGCCAGACAGGGTCCAAGAGTGCAATGCAAAGTGCCTCATTCTCTGAAAACAGAATAAAAAAAGATTACTGTTGTCTTCAGTCCCCTCTCCTTAGTGGGAAACAATTCCTTAAATACTCTATATTTTTAAAATCTTTAAATACAAATGTACATTCTCTACTTGCTTATAAAGTGAAGGGAACTTCAAAAGAGATAAAATGTAAAGATTTATGTCAAATTATCTATTGAATTAGTTTAAGAAATTAAACAAATTTCCTAGATTTTTAAATGCATTTGCTAGTTATTTTGACATCTTCTAATTGGTAATTTCTATGAATTATTCCTGTTTCATTAAGAAACTCTTAGACTAACAAGTGGCAGCATCCTCAAAAACGTAGCAGTCACTTTCCCAGTGTTAGAACGAAATATTCAGCACTTAGGATTTAAGGAGAGATGTCTTGACGCACCCCTTTCAAAGGCTCCAAGGCAGAAATGGTATGGTGGACGGATCTGGCAGCCAGGAAACAGAGAGAGAAAGCGGAGTTAGGACATCCTCTTTCTGGTCACGCCTACAGTTACCTACCTCTTCTCACCAGACCTTGTCCTAACAGCACATTCAACTATGAACCCATCAGTGGATGCATCCACTGATGAGTGCAGTCTCCCCATGATCTAACCACCTCCAAAAGCCCCTTCTCTGAACACATGTAGCTTCCAGCTTTTCTCCAAAGTCACAATGACCAAGAGAGGAAAACACTTTGACTGATTCAGAACACTGAGACAGCTACAGCACCAAAGTGGGGTATTTTGTATGGGATTAAAGGCAATGACTTTTACTGTAATACATTTTTAAAAATTTAAATATCCACCATGACTCGATCAAAATGCATAGTCTTTCATTACACATGAATGTGCCTCATGATTTCTACATTATGAAGTCATACTTTATCTGTGTTACTTCAATCTGTAGATTATTGAGAATGGTGCTTTTAGAAACATTCCTAAACATGCCTCTTGGACCACTTAGGTGGGTGGTTGCTGTCGGATACAAAAGGAGAGTGGAATAAATGTGTCATAGACTACCTTGTGGTCTTGTGGGATGCAATTACTGCACTTTCAATATCAAACTAGGTTAGAGTCATTGGTGGCCATAGTAATTTCTTGGAAATATGTCTTTTGAGAGTAAAAACCGAGTTGAAGCACTGGTAGAATCTCATGTGTCAGGTTATCTATGGACAAAGTATTTTTCTAAGTTATAGCACCTTGCAAGTCATTGTCAAGAGATTTACCTGCCAAGGTTAGAGAGCCCTAGTGCTGCTTGCAGGCAGTTGGTAATGAGAGATATGTTCTTGAAACCATGGTTTCAAGGTGATGTCATGAGCTTCAGTTTCCAGTGAATTCTTTGTCCTGCAAGGTGTGTCTTTATAGGTGACTGCAGATGCAGTAACAGAGCCTTCATTATTATGACATTTTTGCGCTTAAATTTTGTGATTTTTTTTGAAAAAAAATAGGTACATAAGATATATTGGTATAGGTTCTATAAAGGTTAAAAGACAAATACTTTAGTTCACTAAACAACAGGGACATTGTTCTCAGTTTTTTTAAACAATTTTAAAAAGAAAAACGTATGATACTTCTTGTACAACATGTTACAAGAGTGATCTTGTGCATAGTGCTTCAAGAGTTACAGATGAGAAAATCGTGCATTGTTACTCTAATTTAAAATGGTGTTATCTGCTAGGGACATAGTTCTGCCTGGCAAGTGCAAGGTCCTGATTTTGATTCCTGATATATAAAAAAAAGGTTTATTATTAAATGATATTCAGGGTTTTTTTTTGCGATTTCTAGAAGACAAAAAAACTCATGACACTACTATTTACTATTTATTTTTAAAATATGAAACATTATATTGGAATCTTTATGATCTTCTGCAGTGGAGAAGTAGTTTGTATGTAATTTGTACTTACTCTGATAGTGTGAGTACTTTGGGCTGTTAGCAGGAAACTAAGAAAAGCAAATGGATGATGTAATTGGCTTTTTTACTATTTGTACTTAGTCTTCAACTTATTTTTTTCTTTTGTTTAACATTGGTATTTACCTATTTTGTTTATTAGGTATCACATTTAAAGAAATTGTGTTAATTTAATTTTAAATGAATACTAACATTTTAGATATTGTTTATGTGGTTGAAATGAAAAGCATTAACATATTACTCATAATATGTGTTTCATATTGTAAGAATAATATTCCCTGTATGGCCTCACTAATATATACTTGTCCAATAACTTGTACCCTTAAAGATAATGTTTGAGTAAGAAAATATGAACTTATAAAAACCATGATGTCAAAATCAACTGAAAACTAAAGTACATATTTCATTTGTATTTTTTTCTAAATATGTTGTATAAATGTATTCAAATGAATTGAGTTTTTTTAACTCAGGAAGGACTCAAACTGAGGTTATGTTAAAATAAGTAAATTGATGGAATACAGATTATCTGTTGAGATTAGAAAAAAATAATGATTGTAATAATATTAGTTATAGCAGGTTTTCAGGTTAAGTAACATAAACATTTGTCCTAAATGGCAGGAAAAGTTACAATAGTAGAACAAGTGTGTGTGGAAAAGAGGGATAATAAAGCTTTGTGTCAACTCTAATTAGTAGTAGGAAGAGACTGGCAAGGAGATTTACGTAGCCTAAAACTGAATAAATCTTTTTTGTCCTGGCTACCAGATATATATTTAGTCTTTCTGGACCTGGAGGCAGCACAACTGGCAGAAGACCAGCACCTCCAGGTTGTGATATGAGCCAAACTGGTAACTTAGGCATTTGTCTAAGATCTTGATGCTTCTGTAGGCAGCAAGGAAGGATTTTACAACAGAGACTCAGCAGAACTTGAGCTTTGAAGGTTTTGAAGTATCCAAGATATAAAATGGTGTTTTCCAAGCACTCTTCACTAAATGTATCATTTCTGCAGTATTTGGAGAGGTAACTGTATAATGCTGACAGGTGGACTCTGGAGGCTCTGTTTTATTCCATTGTTCTTTTGTTTCTGTAGCAACTTCACAGCTTTCATTTTTATGAAATGAAATATTTGTAATAGGTATTTTATATTTGATGGTGCCAGTCTTATTTTCCAAATTGTTTCAGCTATACATTGGCAAATACTTTCAATCCATTTTAATTTAAATTTATTGCATGGAATATTCCATATTAACATTATCTTTTTTCCTAGAGAACACCTGTGTTTCTTCCTTTATGCAGGTTTTTATGTTTTGTATTACAGTATTAACTATAGCTCCACGACAGTGTCATAAATTATTTCTCAAAGTAATTCAAAGATGGTCCATGTTTGTGAATATAAGTTTTGGTTGTATTTTTACTTATAAAATTAATGAACAAACTTAGTGCCTAACATGTAAGAAATCCCCAGCATTAAAATTTTTAAAAACTTAACACAATGCCAAATTTCTATCAATGTACAAAACCGACCTATGATACTCATCTAATGGCATGGTAAAAATATTTGGTTTATGCTTCTAAACGTTCCCACAAAAACTGCTGCTACATTATTGCATAATCAACCCTAGTTATTTGTTTCAGTATTAACACTTCATGCTCATAGTTTTCTATGAGCATTTTATATATCAGATCCAATTAATTGATTTTAATGTTTAACTCCTCAGGAATAGGAGGAGGAATAGATATTACTCAGTTCTTTACTTACACAGCTTTTAGGAAAAGAAGTGGGTAAGAATTCCATAACGTACGTCTTCATAGTGTACTAACCAAGATTTTAATAACATTTGTAAAAATTACATTTTCTGCCTAAGTTCCATTCTTTCTTTCACTTAGAATAATTTTCACATCTGTTTTAGATTTTTCCAGAGAAATAGAATCAACAAAGCTTTTTTCTTTGTGTGTATGTGTGTGTGTGTGTGTGTGTGTGCATACACGCACGCACATGGGTGTATATAGTGATCCTAAATCTGAAATTCATGGGACCAAGAGTGATTTTGGATTTTTTCTAAGATTTTGTAGGTTTTGCATAGGCAAAATGAGATATTTTAGGAATGGATTCCCAAGTCTAAACATGAAATTCATTTGTATTTTAAACCACATTTTATACATGCACTAAAACTAATTTTATATATTTGATAATTGTGTGCATGACACACATTTTTATTATATTAAATGTTCCATTTCTGACTTCAGTCAGCATGCAAAACATTTCAGATTTTGGATTTTTTGGTTTAGTGATGGTCTCTCTGTCTCTGCTACTCTCTCTTGCTCTGGCTGTCACTCTAATCATACATACAGTAGATAGAGCACATTTGTAGAATGAGTAGGCAACGTGCAGACCCTGGAGAGTGAATGGTGGTTCTCCTTCAAAAAGCAGCATACTTGAGTCTCATATAAAGCCAGTGTTTCAGTTAGAGCCTAAAAATATTAGAGCTGTTGTCCCACTCTAAAAGTGGTCAGGAAGAAATTAATTCTTATTAAAATGGTCAACACTTCTGTTCTGTTCAAATTCTTCAATTGACTAGATGAGGTCCACTTAGAATAGGCAATCTACTTTACTCAGCATATGTAATTAAGTGTTAATATCATCTAAAAGCGCCATGGAAATACTCAAAATAATACTTGGGCACCCTGAAGTTTGGTCAAGTCTGGTTCACAAAACTGACCATTATAACACCTCAAAGCAAATATTTCAGAAAGACTACATGAATTTTTCAGTTTATCTAAGAATACATCCATTTTTTCACCCATCCATCTATCTGTCCATGCACCCATCCATTCCTCATTCACTGTTTTCTTTGAAGTTCCTTAGTAAAAAATGTTTCTGTAAGATGGCTATCCACATTAATACAGGGAGCCAATACAGTCCAGAATTCCTTATTTAGTCACTTAGAATGCATTCTGATTCTTAAGTTCTCATGATGCATGGCAGGAAATTGGTTTTCTTATTGCCTCTGAACATATCTTATACAATTACCTAGTGCCACTCTTACATTATTGTGAAATTTTGAGTGGAATGCTGAGCTCTATTTTTGTCAAGTTAGCCACCCACTGACTGTGTTCTCATAAAACAGCTGAACTCTGGATGCTTTTCAAGAATTTTTTTTCTGTCTCATTTTGATAAATTGGGCTACTTAGCAGGTCAGAATGCAAAAAAATCCTACTGATTTATAGATATTGTGAAAGCAAATATGTCCAAATAATTATAGCTGGAAAACTAGTATAAAGTGATAGTCTTAAAGATTAATGTATGTGTGAATTTTTCTAAATTATCATTTAAACAATTCTTTAGAGGGTATATATAGTCCTTATGCCAAATATTCCCACAAGAGCTTTCCATTTTAAGGAATAGGCAAATATTATGTTGTTTGAAATTAGCACATACAGTGGTACCTCTGTTCACAAACTTAGTATGTTCAGTGATTTTGGAAAACATGACCACATTTGTGTTTGTGTGGGAATGATGACCACCATCTTGTTTGTCACCCAATACAGAGTTTTCAAACAAAAACAAAATTTTGTCAAACGTTTCTGTTTATGAACCAAATTGTTTGCAGACAAAAATATTTGTGAGCCAAGGTACCACTGTACTTTCTTAAGAATAAACTGAAATTTGTTGTGCTTATTCCTTCTGATTTTGAGACTTTTATTAATCTATTATAATCAAGAGAGTGTGTAAGGATAAATTTAATGCTGGACAGAGTATACAAAGGGGTACACACTTAGTCAATATCTTATCAGCAGGTACCCAAGAAGGCATTTTGACCCTGAATTAAAATTATACTAAAAAATTAACACAAAACAGATTATTGACTTCAAAGAATGTACTAAAATTAGAAATATTTTAGCAGAAAACATAAAAAATGCATCCTAACACACCTGAGTTAAATAAGATTATTTAGGACAAAAATCTCAAAATGAAAAAAATATTTAATTTTATCAGAATTTAAAATTTCTGCAGTTCAAAAGATGCAACTTAAAAAAATGAAGAAAAAAAGATAAGGAAAGTAAAACCACCGACTGAGGACATAGTTTCACAATGTAAACCTGATAAAAGGTTTATGTTGAATATACAACTCAACTGAGACAAATATAAATGAAAACATTGAAAATATTATTGGAAAAACACTTCAAGTATGTTATTGAGATAAGGTAATAAAAGGTGTTGCATATTATTAATCATCAGGGAGATACAATTAAAAGTCAGAATTTGACATTGTTACAAAGCCACTGAATATTGATACTGCAGACCAGTTAGAACTTTTAAATGTTGCTGATGAAATATTAATTTTACTATCTCTTTGGAGAACATTTGGCATTTCTTAAATATAAATATAAGCTTGCAAAATGATCTGAAATTTTCAATCTTAACATTTATCCAAGAAAAATAGAAAACAGCCAAAAAAAAGGACATGTTTATGAATGTTCATAAGAATTTCTTCATGAAAATCCCTAGACTAATATTAAACTGAATGCTTCTCAACAAGTAAGTAGATAAACAATTTGTGCACATATATTTGTACAATGTATTATTCCACAATCAAAAGGAACAAATTTCCTGATATATCAGTGTGTTCTATAAGAAACAAACCTCTACTGTTCATAAGCTACCTAGTTTATGGCATTTTATTACAGCAGTCAAAAGGGAGTAATGTAACAATCTAAAATACACCAAACTGAGAAAAATGAGATCAATTTCAGAGAACACATTGTGTGGTTACAATTACGTAAATATCATAAAATCGAATCTATTCTGTGGAGAAAGGTAAGTTGCCTAGGATTAGCATGCAAAGGGTTGACAGCAAAAAGATGTAAGAAAATTTTTCAATCTGGTGGAAGTGTTCTATGTTTTGACAGTGATAGTTACAGATATATATATATATATATATATATATATATATAAAATCCCATTCAAGTGTTTACTTTTTGTTATATGAAAATGTTATAGTTTATAGTTTTTTTAAAACACAAGATAAAATGAAGTTTTGCAAACCCCAAAATAACTCTAGAAGATACTAACGCACTCAAGGCTTTTGAAGATTTCCATGTTTTATTGTCATTTATTTATGCATTTATTTCTGTACTGGATATTGAACTCAGTAGTGCTCTACCATTGAGTTGCATCTCTAGGCCTTTTTAAAATTTTTATTTTGAGAGAAATTCTCACTCAGCTAGCCAGTCAGGCCACACATGTATGGTTCTCCTGATTTAGTTTCCTGTGTAGTGATATTATACATGTATGTGAATGCTCCTGCTATTATTGCCTTTTCTATAAGAAACATGTCTGAAATTTGAATGGAAAAATGAGATATTGTGTTTTTTCTCTAATACTATGACTATTTCCCCAACAATGCTTTTATTGGAAAAAGTAATAATATAGTTACTTGTACAACATTAGTAATGCATTTATTTTATATGTGTTTATATAGAAGAGCACATACACAAACATATGCATTACAGTTACACACACACACATACATGTTATAATATTTTAACATTTCTCTGGTGCTGCTTTCCTAGTTTAGACTGAGAGTAAATATCTTTATATTTGATTTATAAACCTGTATATTTGTGGACTAATAATTAAGTGAAAATTTCATATGTTCCAAAATAAAAATCCTATTTGCTCTGAAGCTTAAGATATATGCTCTCTTGAACTTCTGCATGTTCACTGAATGCATCTCATAATTTCTTTCAAATAGTCATATTCCAGCAACAGTCAATATGATTTAAGAATTTTCTCATTCATTCCATCTATTTTTTTGTGTTTTTTCAATAAGAATGATAAATTGGTTTACACTACAATATTGATTTACTTACAATAAACTTTGCCAAATAATTAAACATTGCATGTCTAATTTGGTAAGTGAATGTAGACTATTAATTGATTGATTGACTCCAACTTATATAAAGCTAATCATTTCTGGGGTACATATGTTATTAAGATGGAAATAATTAAATTAGAAAAGATGTAAGTGTTTTACTAAATAATGTGTGATGTATGAAGTATCAATAAAACATGATTATAATATTAAACTGCTTTGGAAGTAGAAACATGTATCTTTCCAAGGAAAGAAGACTGTTGAGTATTTACAGGATTACATGGGATTTGATGTCCTTTAAGTCAATGATCTTATTGTATTGATATAATGAAGAGAGAAAACAGAATCCACAAAGCAAAATTGCTGAAAATAGTCACATTTCAAATATTAAAAAACTGTAATCACTCAGTGTGGCAACTATGTCATTAGTGATTACAAGACTGAGAATATTTATTTTTTATACATCTTGAGAATATATACCAGTAATAGGTGATATACTGGCATAGAAAAATGAAAATTTTAAACTCTTTATTCACTTACAAATCTTCAATAAAGCACATATATGTTTTTGCAGGTAGTTTTACAAATTTTTTCTCATTGGCTTGATTTAAACATGTTGAAACGTGCTTCCTCTCCTCCAACATATTCCCTTTTTGATGCCTTTCTAATTTCAATAAAAGCATCAACCATTGAGTGATTGGCTGTATATACTGAATTTGACATCAATGACAAATTTGCATATTACTTTAAATGTAAATGAATAAAAATGAAAATAAAGATGAGCATATAACTTTTCATCTTTATGGAGGGCTATGCTTTAGGTCTTTTGCCTAAATTCTTCAAGGGCTACCCTGATTTATACTTGTTGGTCATGGAAATATAGGCTAGTATTTATCTTTGTGGCAGATTTAAAATGTGTCTGCACTTTGAATATCATAAGATTGGTTTGTTTTTGTGGAGAGAGATTTTTTTAGGGAGCTGCCATTTTTATATTTGTATATTCTTATGCAAAATTCTTAACTGGCTTGGTCCATGGATAATATTTTCATTTATTGTCAGGATCTATCAATGACAGATTATAAATTCAGCTTCTGGAAATGCATGGGCAACCACATGATTGTGATTTGAGACTTAAATAATCTTTTTTGACACCTGAGAGAATTCTAGGTTTACCACATTAATTATGAAGTCATTTAGCTAATTCAGACATCCATTCAACAAATGTTCATTGATCACCAATGTATAAGCTCTAGGTAAGTCTAGGAATATAAAAAATAAAGAAAACTTAGCTATTGTTTTGAAAGAATTTAGTGTTGTTGTGTCTGTGTTCTATCCAGCAAGGGATAATATAGTCTCATCAAGACTCTGACCTTGAATAATCCTTTATGAGTGGAGATTGTTTATATAAGTAGATGGTTATTGCAATCAGATCTGTGTAGCAGACACCTGATAGAGATAGAATTAAATTCAGGCTTCAATAATAACTTCAAGGCTTTGGATTAGTTACAGCTCTGAGCCCCCATTATTTTTTTCTGAATAGTGTGCATATATATTTAAAAGTTTCAGTAATATATTATGCTTAAAATCCATATCTTTAGATCAAATATAAAAATTAGCAATTAATAGCTATTTTATGACAATTTATGTATAGAAAAAATAAGCATATCAACTTTTTTCTCCTTGAGTCTGTATAAATTTTCTGGGGCAGAATATTTTCATAAGCAATAACTGATATGGTCTGAGCATTTGTGACCACACCCCCAAATTCATATGTTGAAATGCTAGCCTGCAAGATGATATTATTAGGAAATCCCATCTTGGAGGCTTGATTAGCTTATGGCAGCAAAGCTTTCACAATTTAAGTAAGTGCTCTTATTTTAAAAAAATGGGATTCAGAACTATCCCTTACTCCTTTGGCCAATGGACACAGCTAAAAAGCTACATATATGGGTCAGAAACTTAGCTTTAATCATAGACCAAGGCTAAATCTCCTAGTGTCTTGGTCTCGGTCTTTACTGTGTCCAGATGTATAAGAAACAAACTTTTATTGTTTATAAGCTGTCTAGTTTATGGCATTTTATTACAGCAGCCAAACTGGACTAATATAACAATTGAATATGTGTCCTGAGGTTAGGTAGCTCGATCTGAACAGGTGGTTTGAAATAATTGGTCTTAGGTCATCCCACCATGAAGTGAAGTTATAGAGAAGGCATCCCAGGACAAAGGCAGTCACAATAGGCACAGCATCTCATTTCAGTGAGGTTCAGTGAGCAGGAAAGTTAATTAGGAGGCAAGAGACAAAGAACCCAGGTACATGAACAGGGAGTGTGCAAATAGGACTGTAGAAAATTACCTGCACATCTAGAATACAGCCTGTGAAACAGAAGCTGCTCCATACCAGGCCAGGCAAAGAGAAAAGTATGGCAAATTATTTCTTTACTCTATATACTATTTTCAAATTGATTGTTTTTTTAGACTCCTTACAGAGGGCAATTCTACTCTTAAAATCCCCTAGGATGTTATAGAATATAATTATTACTGTGAAATATTTTGAGTTCATAACTGTGTTTAGGGAAAAAAAAGAAGATAAGTAACTTTCTCTGTTATTTTGGAGAACTATATTTTAAAGCTTTTTTGGTAAGCCTGTTCATATATTTAGGATTTAAAATGTAATGAGTATATACTTCCCCTTAAAAGTTCTTACAGTTAGTATATATTAGAAGTTCCTAAAGATATGAGGTATGGATTTGGAGTTATGGAAACATCACAAAACCCTGTAGCTTACAGTTTGCAGAGCCATGAATAAAACTTACATATATCCAACTCTATAATTGAAAATTATCTTTAATTTCAAAAAGAAATCTTTTGTTTTGCAGAATTAGAAATAAAGATGATGGGCCAGGGATATGGCTCAGTGGTGCAGACTGCCTGGCAATCACAAGGTCCTGAGTTCGATTCCCAGTACCCACCCACTACCAAATATTACCTAAATAAAGATGGTTTTATGGTAGTGGCGGTGCACACCTGTAACCCCAGCACTCTGGAAGGCTGAGGAAGTATAATCATAAATTTGAGCCCACTCTGGGTAATTTACTAAGCCCTGGCCTCAAAATAAAATATATAAAAATCTGCAGAAGATGTAGTTCAATGTAAAGGCCCTAAAACAAAAAGCAAAAGTAAAGATGATACACGAAGAAAAATCTTTAGATAGCCTTATGTCTAGTGGCCATTCTAAAGAGTACAGGCAAGGATAGCCATATCAAGAACCATCAAATGTCCAATTTTCTTTACTGATTAGCTGGCATAAATTTAAAAATGAATCAGTAAATATTAGGATAAGTGGAAAGTTACTTATCTATGTGAGTCATTAAAGTGCAGAAAACAATTTGCAATTTACCTGGGTCAAAACATGGTTTCCTTTGTGAACAGATGATTGACTAAATAAAAGCTAGCAGATACTTGATGCTTTGAATTTCTCAATGCTTTGAATTTCTCATCTTTTGTGAACCTTTCTCACTGTTTTCTGTGAAGATTAAAAATACAGTATAGGTAGTCTGCAAATACAGTATAGATCTCAAAGACTATCTGGGACAAAGTGTGTTCCCCATAAATATTCATATTAGTATACATTTTCAAAAATTCAGGAGTGAAATAATTTCCTGCAGAGAATACATTAACTGATAGTGTGCAGTCTCTGCATGTTTTAAGGAAGTTTCAGATGCTCTGTCGAACAGAGGACAAGTATTGACTTTATAACAAAGTCTGCCAGGTAGGTATATCCATCAAGGTTCCAACCACCGAGTGCTGGACAGCTCCATTTAGACACTTCAGAGGCACCTTAACTCAAATGGCCAAACCTGAATATATTTCTTTTTCTGCGCCCTTTCCACTTTTGTATTTCTTTTTTCTCAGTGAATGATGCAGCAATATTCTTCTTTATACGAGTTAAAAATCAATAAGTCATCCTTGATTCTTTTGAGTTCCTCTCTTCCCTCATGCAAAAATTTACCAAAGCTTGCAACTTTTAACAACATGTATTTTATTCTTTCTCTCCTCTCCATTTGTGTTTCTATTTTATAACTCCAACTTTACCTGACTTAGTCTTCTTGGATTCACACATATACTTTATTCTGCTATCACAGTGTTACCTGAAAACATGATCTGATAATGGTATTTCCCTGCATAAAAGCAGCCAATCCCTTACAGACACAGATACAATTTTCTGTGATTTTCTTTTCTCCTGTTATTTCCCTTTCTTTTTTTCATCATTTTAATCATACAGGTTTGGGGACAGTATCATAATTTGACATATATCTTCAGTATGGATGATAAAATCAGATAGTTATCATTTCTATCTTCCTAATTTTAAAAAAATTATTATAGATAATAATTATATATTATTTATAGAGTATAGTATAGTATGTCCTTACATGCACATGGTATTTTTGGATCTAATTAGAGTAATTTCCATCTCTTATTATCACTATGTTTGGAGACTCCAAGCTCCTCTCTTCTGGTTTATTCATAAAGTATATACTATTATATATTAGTGAGTGCTAGAGTACTGCCACTGTTGTGCAAAACACTAACTCATTACTTTCATGTAACATACACACATTTTCTTTGATGATTCTCTAACATGATTGGGATAATACTTGACGTCCTAATGCAGTCATATAAAAGTTTGTAATTTGATTAATAAACAGTCTTATTTTAATACTTACCATTCCTTGCCTATTACTTTACCATGAATTGAAATCTAATAGGTTATAATTCTCATGCTAGTGTATGCTATTGTCACTTTTATGCCTTTATATATCCTTTTTTGAAATGCTCTTTCTTGGTGACCAAAAGATTTCAGTCTTAGTTTGTCATAGATTGAATTATTGTAAAAAGTTTACCTTAACCTATCTGCCAGTCTAGGAACCATTTCCTTATTCTTTCCAACAAATCAAAAAACAGAAAAAAAAACCCTTGACAAATCTTTACCACTACTTTGATTATTATATTAACACTGTTATTAGCTCTCTGGGAAAAAGTTCATAACTAACTTCTTTGTTGTATTCATAGTATTAATTGTCTATCAGTAATATATCATTGAAATATATATTAGGATAGTCTTACTTGTCATAATAACTAGGAAATGCTGTAGATATTACATTAAAAGAACAAGGGAAAGAATGCTACATCCTTCATTGCATGGGATAATCTCAAAAGCAGTATTTCTGTCCAGGATATCAATAATATTTCCTGGAAAAAATTTTGTAATTAACTACATACATCATGAAAACAATTTATTTCACATGCTCAAACTTTGCTGTTCTGACCATTCTTCTGAACCTGAATCTCAGACAAATTTGTTATAGGCCTATAAATATTTAAACAACATCCTTAGCAATGCTGATATGACTGTATAAAAGCTACTACAAAAGTAGCTTTTCCTTCTTCCCTGGCTGACAAAAATCTCAAGTTAAATTCAAAAACAGACTAGCAGCTTCACCTTCCTTTTAGGGAATTTATTTATCCCTCATGCAATATTTGAATTCCTTCTGGAAGTTCCTACAGTAAGTTTTGAGTGTACTGACAATTTAAACTCTAAGTAATAAAAATAATTATAATAACCAGAATTTGAGTGGGTATGTACATTGGGCTCACGACTGCTTGTCAGAAACTTGTTAAAGGGAGATGAAGAGATGCCATTCTCTACACTCTAGGGAATGAATGGCTTTACCCTTTGACTGGTAGAGGCTGACACAATGACAGCAGGAGAAGATGATGTAGAATCAGGGCTATAGCATTTCCTTGACAGGCTTATGCAATGCCGAAGAGGCCCCAAAGGTACTTGAGAGTAGCACTTGGCAAACTTCTCTTTGTGAACTGTATCCTCTGCATAGCTGCTTTTGTAAATAGTTTTACTGCAGTACAGTCACTGGCCCATAGGTCTTCTCTTAGACTTCCTTGATTTAGCTCTGGAGTTAAGTATTTGCAGCACACTCTGTATGGCCTGCAAGGCCTAGTCTGTTTACTCTTTGGGCCATTACTAGAAAAATTTACTTTTTCTCTCTTCAAAGCAGTGCTTTCCAGGGAAAAAGAAAAAACCAAAAACAAACAAACAACAACAAAAAAAAACAACCTCAACAATCAAGGAGTTTAGCACAGTACCCTTGATTTTTTATTTTGCCATTTTAATATTGTAATAAAATTATCAGCTGGAATCAACAGAATAAAATCTCAAAATAAGTTTCTTTTCTTTAAGGGTATTATAAACTTATGCTGCATTTTTCACTATGACCTATTAAAAACCTTCCTTATCTTCAGGGAAGAGTTCACAAACTACCGTATAAAACAACATTTATAAATCAGCTATTGGATCTTAGGAAAAAGTGATTTATATGGTGAAGTTGTCCTTTTCTATTATTGGATAGTAAGCCATTATCTCATCATTTACATTTTAAGTAATTACATTTTAAGTATATACATTTTTGATATATTTTAAGACAATTATTTTTATAGTAGTACTCACTCTCCAGTGGTAATCATATTTTAATTGTTCTATATTGCTTATGATGTGCTTTACTGAATTCTAACTATTGAGTCATAATTACTGATGTGAACATCCAGTTGTTACTTAGTTTTTCAATATTTTGCCTATGGAATATACATATAAGAATGTCGACTGGAGTAACTTATTTTACAAATAAAGAATGCATGTGCGTTTTCTATTTTTATATGACAAATGTTAATTTCTTTGTAAAAGTCAGTTATTGCCACATGTGATGGATTTTGAATATTTACTGTGCATGAATCCCTTATTTCACCTTGTAATGGTGGCTAAAATTATCACACATTAATATTTTTAGTGTTCTATAACAGATCTAGTATAGCACCCAGAACATAGGAGTCTGCACATGTACATACTGAAGGCTAGTTGAATTAGTAAACAATGCACTTTCATTTTATTATTTTTAAGTAAGACTTAAAGGAGCAAAGTAGCAAAATATTTATATCCTACTGTTGACTTTTTGACATGATTTTTCTGGAGTTAATTCAGCTTTTTCATGAAACTACTGCCCATTGAAAATTAACGTGTGTTAAAGTAACTCTGTATCATGACCTTAATGAGCAATGGACTGGATGGATTTGAAGGGTTGTTTATTTTGTTAAAATAACTTCTTAAAATAACATTCCTAGGTGAACACTGTTACTGAACTAGTTATAACTTTTGTGGAGGATAAAGATCATTGTTCCTTAATATAATAAAGCAATTAACAGACCATGAAAAAATAGCAATACATTTCTTTAGCCTTTGAAACAAGAATCTCACAAAAGGAGAAAATTTCAAAAAATAGAATTACATGATTTATTTTTAACTTCCTGTTTTTTAGATCACTATTTTCAACCTTAAATCTGAAAAATGTTCAAGTTTGCAAATCTCTCTGCTTGCTCAAGACCCCACTCTCAGTTCTTCTGGGACACCCTTTGGCTCAGTGCTATAGCAAGTAAAATGAAACATAGTATTATATATTTTATTTAAAATTTACTTCAATTATATCAAAGTCATGATACTGATGTAAGCATAGCACAGTAGATGAAAAGGCTTAATGTACTTACTGCTAAAAAATGCATGCAGCTGTCTTTTCTGTTTTGCATTCTCAAACACTGTTAATTCCAATTTCTCTATTGCACATTTCTGATTCAGTGAATATAAAAACTCATACTGAAGCACATTCAATTAGCCATGATTTCGGCTCTTGATGTAATGAGTTAGTGTACAGAGAAATAGGAAGAAAATACTTACTGAAATATGGAATTTTGACAGGATTGATAACTACGGATATATACCACAAAGGATGTAAATGATGAGATTCTGTTGGACCAAAATAATCCTCCCCTTTTGTGAAGTGAAGAATGGCATCTACTTCTACATCATAACGCTTGTCACTGGGTATTCACTGTAGATTACTCAATAATATCAATAGTATATTATTTCACAGTTTGAGGATTTGAAGCTTTTTGCTTAGATTGTGAGCTAAGACAAAAGAAATCTGAATATATAATAAATAAAGTTGCTTGTTCATTTGGGGACACTTAACTGTTTAAATCTACTCTGTGACCAGCCAGCTGCTAGTCACAAGCTAGAGGCATAGCTTGACTTACTTTAAGAAGATAAAATGCATTTGACCAGTAAACAGTAAGCAATTTTAAGGTAAGAAAAGCAAGTAGTACCTTTTTAATGTATGTATTTAATAAGAATTCTGAGGTTTTCAATTTATAATTTTCCTTTAAGCATTTTTCTGCTGACCCTTAATTATTAACTAACACATTATTTAAGGAATTATAATTTAGATTGTATATAATACTGAAAGAATTAAAAAACAGAAAAAGAGAAGTAATTATTTTTGATGAATCATTGGTAAGAATGAGTCAAAAGCAAACATTGTTTTACTAATGTATACATTTCAGTTGATTAACTTTTTGACCATTAAATTAGTTGTATAGCTTAATGCATGATAGCCCAGGTGAGACTTCAGGGATTTTATAATAATAGTTATACTTTAGTAAACACATTTTGGAATAGTAAAATTTTAGCAAAATCTTACTATTTCTTATTATATAACTTAAATAAACTATTAAATATTCAATGTGTTTTCTTTATGAAAATGCAAATGATATGTGCATTCATCCCATTGTACATTCTGAGTTGAAAGTAGAAAGCAAAATATATAACTTTTCATGTATTGAATATATTGAATTGCTAAAAATATCTTAAATGTGAGATTTTTCTATCTTTTATGTTAGGAAATGTGAGATAGCACTGAGATATTTCATAAGAATTGCAATAGTTGTTCTTACACAAATGAGTTAAATTAAGTCACGAATGTTAACATATCCGTGTGTATATGTGCTCTGTTTATAATATATGTATACTTTCAAAAATATTTATGAGTATATTTAAATAATGTCAATATATAAGTTAGGTAAAAATAAGGAAAGAAGGCCAGGGGAATAGCTCAGTGCACAAGCACCTGCCTAGCAAGTGCAAGGTTATGAGTTTCATCTCCGGTATCTGCCCCTCCATCAGAAAAGAATTATATTTTGAAGATTAATCAAAAGGAACTACAGAAAGCAATAAGAACATTAATAGTAACAAATGAAATTGATAGGGACTATAAAAATATAAATATTAGCCTTAAGGTAGAAATTTTATTTTCTTCGTGATGCATTTGATATACGCATGACATAAAGGTCCATTCATATGGCATTATGAACAACACACAGTGCTTGCAAACAGACACACATAGCTCTTTTCTCAGTTCTACCACTTTATGCTGAGTGACTAGACAAGTTACCTTTAAATTTTGGCCCCAGAAATCACCAGAAATGATGTGTAAAGGGGATAAAACCCATCTTTTGGCATTATGTGAAGATCTGGCTACAAAGTCAGGAAGTAAGCAAATACTCAATAAATGGTATTTATGCTATGGCTAAAACTAGTCAACAATATTTATGTTGTGTCACAATCACACAATTTTTAAGGCTGGCAGGATTAGCCTTGTACTTTAATACAGTTTTGATATTTGTGAACTATGCACAAATGAATTATCACTAAGCAAACTATTTCCCATATTTCTGATATCAACCTGATTTTTCTGCTAACTCCACAATCTATAACATCTAACATGAATCTATTAAGCTCATATCTGTACATTGTTCATTCCTATTTAAGATTTTGTGTAGAAATTAGTGTTTCATAATTCTTCTTAAACTATCTCACCTAGTTCTCTTGTGTGATGACTGCAATCTCATTTTTAATTTTTTCTTGTGAATCACACTAATCAGTATTGATGGTGCTCAGGTATTTAGTAGGTATCTTTCACAGACTGGATATGAAAATTATAGTAGTCTATGTGAGATAATGTACAGATCTAAAATAGAATGGCTTCTCATTGATTTAA
Source organism: Dolichotis patagonum (assembly GCA_004027295.1). Taxonomy (NCBI): domain Eukaryota; kingdom Metazoa; phylum Chordata; class Mammalia; order Rodentia; family Caviidae; genus Dolichotis; species Dolichotis patagonum. Next base: position 2,347 of record PVJX010025398.1, on the reverse strand, counting down.
CTTTATGAATAAATCAAACACTGCTTTACTATATTTCTCTCCCATGTTAGTTATGAAGCAAATAAAGCAGCAGTGGCCAGCAGGCTGTGGTTTAGAATGGAATTTTTCATTCGATGACTGAAATACTTGCAAAATTATGTGTCAATATTCTACAGGAAGTAGTTGGTTCCTAGAATTCAACTGTTTTTCCTATGTTAAATTGAGAAAGAATTTAGAGACAGACCTATACAATCAGAGAGGATAATTCTTGATGTTATTTTATTTTGAAATTTTAAGAGTGAATATTCATTGAGTCCAATACTAAAAATACATCAGTGAGAGAGATGTAGAACAGATATTAAAGCAAAATACTGATCCATGTGCATTATCAACAATGATCTGGTTCCTTTCACATCATTGTCAGTTATAAAGTCAAGAGCCATGAGCTGTTAGATTTGCAGAGATTAACTCGATAGTGGGTAATCTTCTTACATACTTTCATCCACACAGAGAAGAAAGTGATCTTACATTATTTCATAAACAAAAATGTTACAACTACGCGAGTATGTCCCAATGTTGATGACCTAAATATTTAACAATTGCAACCTTTTATTAAAACCTGTATGACTCTCCCCTTTGTGGATTTGACTTTTATAACTGAGACAAAATAACACATGCCTATGCTAATCTCTATATTAAGTTGGCCTTGTTTCTCTCTGTGGTTGGCATTACTAAAGGCCCTTCCCCTTGGAAATTTCCTTTTTAGCTTCCAAGTGCGGTCAAAGCTCATTTCTACTCTCAGAGTGTGTTTGGCAGCTGCTGGGCCAGATGCTGCACTGCTGGATATTTTGTCTGATTTGAGTCTAGAGACATGGTTGGGCTGCTGTAAAAAAAAAAAAATTAATTTATCCAGTCACTGAAATCTTCACTTGCTGACAGTTCTGACAAATTTTTTGCATCCTTGTTTGCATACACTTCAGTGTGCAAATACTTGTTTAGATCCACAAATTAAAAAATGATATACTTTTCTTCTTTTTGTTTTCTGTACTATTTTCTGCTGTATATTAAATAATGTACCCTTTATATTTAATTTCATATGCTTTTGCTAATTTCTTAAAATGACCACAGCATTTCTATTTTAACTATCTTTGAGCTATATAAGCCACAAATCTTTAGTTAAGGATAGTTTCTGCTATTGCCCATGAAATTGGTTGTTATGTATTCTACTTCTCATTGCAGTATAAATGGATTTGCTTGCTCAAAGATGGTATTTGAGAATGGGTTAGTTATCAGTTTCTAGTTGATTTTGATACAATAAATAATATGGGCAATAAAACCTAGTTTTTATAATGTTTAAGATATTTTTTTGCAGCTAAGCTCTTAAAATACTTAAACTTGCTTATATAAGGGCCTATGTATTTTCTGATAAATATATTAAAGTTATTATTGCTCCCAGAGACCAGCATCACGGCCTGACTCTTTGGGACCAGGAACCTCCTGGACCCGCAGAGAGGACTGGGCTGTTTGGATTGAAACTCTGCAGAGACGGGCATCTCGGCCCGACTGTTTGGGACTGGTAGGCCCACCCTTCATCCACAGGGAACTTCCCAGAGACAGGCATCTCGGCCAGGTCTGTCTGGGCCCGTAGCCCCACCCTTCACCTGCTGGAAATCTCCCAGAGACCAGCATCGCGGCCTGACTCTTTGGGACTGGGAACCTCCCGGACCTGCAGAGAGGCCTGGGTTGTTCGGATTGGGAATTTTGTGGAGACTGGCATCTCGGGCATGTCTGTTTGGGACCGGGAACTTTGCAGAAACCAGCATTTTGGCCTGACTATTTGGGACCTGTAGGCTTACCCTTCACTTGCAGGGAACTGCCTGGAGACCTGCCTGGGACAAAGTACAGTGGCCTGGCCTGCCTGAGATTCCACAGGCTCTGGGTTGACCATGCCCAGCATTACCCTTACAACTTAAGGAGCCAGGAGCACACAGAGGGGAGTTAGGACCCTGTGAGGAAGCAAAGAGCCTGTCGGGGCACCACTACCCCTCCAGGAACTGAGGGTGCAAGAGATAATGTGCCACACATGCAGAGAAAGCATTGGAACACCACTCAAAACAAGGAAATATAGAAAAATGACAAAAGGAAAAACCAAAAGGCAGGCTCAAAGCTCTAGCCCTCCCCAAGAAAGCTTAGAAGCCATGTACATAGAAGAAAAAAGAAGCCATACACCTGAAGTGTCTGAAATGATATCAAATGAAATAAATATGCAAATAGGGAAAGCTATGGAGAAATTCAAATCAGAAATACTTGCCCAGGTAAAAGAAGAATTGATAAAAACAGTGAAAGAAATAGTGAACGCATCTAGTGA
>PVJX010025397.1:0-26963 GCA_004027295.1 Dolichotis patagonum | reverse complement strand
TCTCCTGGATCAATGTTCTCAGGGTTGGGGGCTGGGAGTGTTTTCTTATTTCTCCCTTTCGTCATGTTTTTGGTTCCTTCCATACAAGTGTACAGTGTAATTCCCAGACCCTTTTATTGTTGGTTAAGGCTCCTCTAGAGGGCGCAGGCTAGGAGGTTTAGCCCTCTTCAATAGGTTATCAGAGATTAGAGTTCACCCAGGGGCAGTTTGCGCTAGCTCCTCCCTTCTGGGCCAGTCAACCTTTGCAGGCCTTCATTGCGTCAGTGTGCACTAATCTCAGGGGCACGGCCTAGTCCAAGCAGATTCCACCAATCCGCTCGGTGAGGGGAGCAACCAGCTGAAGCCACCTCCTTATGGAGTTAGGGCTGTCCTGCCCAAATCCAAAATGTTGTCCAGTCAGTTTCCCCTTTCCCGTGGGAGGGTCTTATTCCCATCACTCACCACATCCCCGAGAACTGCAGGACTCCTCGACCTCTGACTTCAGCGTGGCTGAGGTGGGAATTCACGGTGCCTCTGGGTGGGTCGCGTGCAGGGCCGGTCCAGGCGAGCTGCACGCAGGGCTGTTCAGCTCCACGCTCTGGCAGCTCAAGCCAGTCGCTACGGTGTGGATCGCTTGTTCAGGTCAGGCAGGAATTCAGGCGGCTCAAGGAGGGCACCGTGCTCGCTGATCTTAGCTTCTCTGATGGTAGTCCCAGGACCTCATATTCGTGTGGTTTTTTGCGCTTTAGTTTTCCCCTGGGTTGTGAGAGTCCATCTCTATCTGTTTGGGTCTCTCCGGGGTGTTTTATTCTGGCATTTGAGCTGTCTCTCTCAGAGAGGGTCTCTCCCCTGCTACCTACCAGTCCGCCATCTTGTTGAACCACCCCATTTTTTTTTTGAGGCAGGGTCTTTCTTTGTAATTCAGGCTGGCCTTGAACTCACTATGTAGCCCAGGCTGGCCTCAAACTCACAACGATCTTCCTGCCTCCACTTCTGGAGTGCAGAACTCAGGTATTTATTATGTTGATATTTGGAATAATTACATCTTGAAGAAAACTCAGTAACGCTTTGCTTGACAGAGTCTCACTATGTAGTTCAGGCTGGGCTTGAACTCACTATAGCCCAGGCTGGCCTCGAAGTCACAGTAATCCTTTTACCTCAGCACCCCAGTGCTGGGATTTACAGCTGTGCACCACTGTGCTCATCTCCACTGACTTTTATTTTGTTCATTTCTCTTCTAATTATAACATTCCATGCCAGTTGGGTGTCATATTGACCAATGGACAAATAAGGGTAGCTCTCACGGCTCCCAGTTGATCTTAGTCTGAAATGTAAATTATTTGAGTCTAATCAAAGAAGATTTGTATTTTAATAGGTAAAGCACTTGTCAAGAATTTCTCTAATACCTCCTACCCAATTCTGCATCTGAATCAAGAACAAACACCCTCAACCAGTTCTGCTGATATTTATTTATTTATTTATTTATTTATTTATTTTTGGTAGTGAGGATTGAACTTGTGATCTCACACTTGCCAGGCAGCCGCTTATGTCACTGAGCTAAATCCCCAGCCCTGTTATTTATTTTTTGAGACAGGGTCTTGCCATGTAGTCCAGACTGGCTTGCACCATGTATCCCAGTAGCCCACATCTGGCTTCAAACTTGTAATCTTCTATTTCAGCCTCCCAGTGCTTACCTTACAGGCACATTGTTCCCATTTTTAGAACTTCCTTTCTAGAAAATACATTTTAATATAATTTTTATCCATATTCCAGGTAGAAGATACCCAGATTTGGCCTTTTCTTTGTCGTAAGTATAATGACCAAAATCAGAGCTCATCAGGCTGCAACTATCATATGTTAATAGCCATCTGTCTCTTGCTGACGTGGTCCCAAACCTCTGGTCCCTGACAGGGCATTGTGTAAAGGTGATAATTCTACTCACTTTCAGGCAGACCAGAGCTAAATATGCCCATACTTCAGCATTGCAGTTGTTCAATGCATTGGCTTCAGAGAGCGCATCCTCAGCTTCCGTGAGCTCATCCAGCTTGAGAGAAAAAGCAGCAAATGCGTCAGGTGAAGTGGTTTTCACCGAAGGCAGGTGGAGTTAGCTTAGCTGAAATCACTACATAGCGGCTATGTCCAAGTAACATGCCCATTATCTATACTGTCAATTTTTTCTATGGTTAGCATGAGAACGTTGTTCTGGCAAAATTTTCTGTGGTGATATAGTATATGAACTGAATAAAATTAGAACTTTGCTGACTAAAAAGCTAGTTAGTGGGATCTGGATCCCTACCTGGTGGGCTATTTGTGCCCCTTCTCCCTTTTTGTCCCTCTCCAGTAGTCCCATCAGATCATCTGTGCCAGAGCCGGAAGTCCACAAGTGCTCACTATCATCCGTCAATCATTTCCCCGTATACAGATACATTTTCAGTTTTTTCTTTACAGTGTGCATGTCTATCTTAAGGCTAAAATCTAACTAACCTGTCAAAATACTGCTGTTCAGAAAACTTCCTTTCCCTTAACATCAGCTCGCTTTGTAAAAACTTCTGAAGGGCATATGAGGTCATCACTACATCCTAAAGTCATGAGCTAGTGTAAAAATCAAAGGCCACCTAAGGAAAGAAGGCTTTCTAAAAGACAGGCTCAGAATAGAAGTACCTCTAAAGTGCAATGCCATACCTGGATCAATTTGTTTTTAATTGAGTAGATTCTTTATCTCCTATATCACCTTTTTCTTACAGATAACATCACACAAGAGTGTCTGAACCAAATAACATTAATTTTTTACGTATTATTATTATTTTTTGATACCAGGAATTGAACTCAGGATCTTGTGCTTGTCAGACAGGTGCTGTGCTGTTGAAGTATATTGCCAGCCCAACATTAATGTTTTTAAATGTATCTTCCTGGTTCTGGATTTTATAGGATTTTATAGGACCCTGTTTTGAGGCAGGGTCTTGCTATACTCCAGACTAGCTTCGGACTTGCTATATAGCTACACTGGCTGAGTATCCATGGCAACCCTCCTGCCTCAGTTTCCTAAGTGCTGGGATCACAGTTTGCACCACCATGCCAAGCTAAGGATTTTCAAAGGATATTTTGTTTTCCTAGTTTAGATTGTTCTTCAGGTCAGGAACAGCTTTGAAGGGTCTGGGCATATGGCTCAGTGGCACAGCACCTGCCTGGCAAGCACAGGGTTCTGAATTCTATTCCTGGTACCAAAAGAAGAACAGCTATGAAGACTCCCATTTTACTAGTGCAGAACACCCCAATTGCCATCCCACTCTTGTCACAAACTCCCAGTGTGCTTGGAAGATCAAGGAATCAAAGTCACTTGCATGCACAGGCCTAGCCTCAAGGCTTCATTCACTTACCCGGTAACAGGCAATTCCCAGTCCCAGCCAGGTAAGACAGGAAGGAGATCTCTTACAGGCCCGCAGGTAGATTTTCTTTGCCTTTTCATACTATAAAAAGAAAGAGCTACTGTTCTAGAAGCTTCAAACACTATTGCTATGAAAATCATAGGCCCTCTTGATAGTTTCACTTCAGAACAATTTAAGTGACCCTTATGGATTGCAATTTTACATCTAGTTTAAGGGAGCTATTGCAAGATCGGAGAGAGGAGATGAACAGACCACATGAAAGGGAAGACCTCATCTGGAAGCAGTTCCAAAGACATGTACAGTCACTGTAAATCTGGAGGTAAAGGATTACATTGAAAGTTCTGGGCAACCACTGCGATATCTGAGTTCCACCTGGACCTTATGGACTGTCTCGGTTCACCTCAGAGTGACATCATGTGGTGAGATGGTAGACACTGAATGCCTGGACTGAGGTATTCTTGACATAGCTTTATCATTCTGAGAGTCTGTTCCTTTATCACACATGGTCTTAGACGTTACCCGGCTGTTTAGGGGCTGAAGCAGAGGGCCACTTCCAAGCCTAGGAGTTGGAGGCCATCGTAGGCAACAAAGACAGTAGTGAGACCCTTGTTTCCTTTTATTCATTTCTTTTGAGACAAGATCACACTATGTGCCCAGTTGGCCTCCAAACCCGGGGCTCAAGTGATCTTCCTTCTAAGTGTTGGGACTACAGGTATAAAGCACTCAGCAAGACCTTGTCTCTTTTTTTTTTAACTTTCAAAAGTATCCCTAGGAGGACCATTTCTTGTTTTATATTTGTTTTTCCAGTATGAGAGAAAGAGCATCTAAAGCTGGGCCTCAGCAAACAGCCCAAGCACTGCTTGCCTGGTGACTGTAGGAGTCAGCAAGTGCTGTGGAGATGCAGCTTGCCATACCAGGAATAAAACTTTGCCTTATTTACTTCCCTGCAGCAGGACAATGATTTCTTTCAAGCCTTCCCACTACATTATAAGGCATTGCAACTTCTCTTGGCTGCTATATTATATTCCAAGGGGGAAGTGGAAAACAGAGAGTCCAGAGACCTTCAGTAGAATGTTGATCATCATTATAGCGGAGTGATGGGTCTAGTTTTTGTTCATTTTGTAGCTGTTTCCTAAAATACGGGAGGGAAGTGCTATGGGCAGGCCAGAGGACCCTGTGCATTGGGGTTGGCCTCAGTTCTGTTAAATACAACTATGTTGAAAAGGAAGTTTGGAGAAGTCCCTTCTTTTCTTTCTTTCTTTTTGTTTTTAGAAGTCTTTTTGGGGTTCATGATACTCTCTGTTAATTAAGGTGAGAAAAAAATTAAAATTAAGATGAGACTGTTTCTAGTACTGTAAATAAAGTAAGTTCCACTGCTGCTAATAAAATTAATTTTAGCTAAATAACATTTATTGAGTCTTAATAACTTTTTAGTAGTGTGATGATTAAAACTGTGAACTCTGGTTTTAGAGTGCTGGGTCTGCATCCAGCTTCCATTAGTTACCTGATATTGGACAAGTCATTCTAGTTTGGATGTAAACATGTCATTACCATATTACTATTTTTTGTATGGATGTAAATGCTTGACTATAATCAGGTCCTGGGTCAGGGCCCGGTTTATGTGGTTCTTGCCTATCCTCTCTTCCTTACCTCTTTCTCTTCCAGATAAATGAGCCCGAGGCGCAGGAATATGAAGTGCATCTCAGACGCATCGACTACAAAACTAACAGTTCGCTCATAGCATGCCTTGGCCTCAGTGTGATTTCCACTCAGAAAACAGAGATGGCCCTTCAGACCCCAGACGTCAGGATTCTGAGAAAACAGAGAACAATGAGTACATGGGATGATGTGCTATTTAAAAGTAGGTTAAAGACCTTCATTTAACATTACATTTATTTATTTATTTATTTATTTATTTATTTATTTTTTTTTTTTTTTGTACCAGGGATCGAACTCACGACCTTTTGCTTGCCAGGCAGGCGCTTAAGCCACTGAGCCAAATCCCCGGCAACATTACATTTAGATTAGTAAGTTTTCTTTTTCTAAGAGGACTCAGAAAGAGGGTCATTCAGTTGCACTGGGAATAATTTTCTGGGTCTGCCTTCTTTCTTCTTCTTCTTCTTCTTCTTTTTTTTTTTTTTTTTTTTTTTTTTTTTTTTTTTTTTTGTCTTTCTGAGCCAGGGTTTTGCTATGCAGTTCAGGCTGGCCTTGAACTCACTTTGTAGCCCAGGATGGCCTCGAACTTGCAGCGATCCTCTAGCCTCAGCCTCCCACACACCTGGCTCTCATTTCTTTCTTGCATTCTTCAAAGCCATTTTGTCTTTGAGGTGAATGTCAAGAAAAACACTCAAGTGTAACCAAGACGATACCCACATGGAGAAAAGGGAAGTCTAGAAAACTTGAAATAGATGAATGCTATCTGCTAAAGACATATTCTTATCCTTTTCTCTACCTTTTGCAAAACTCATGATTATTTAAGAAAAACAAATGAGGGGAACAGATAGATGACTTAACTGATGACTCCCACTCCTTGTTACCAGAAATCAACTTGTAATGTAGCACCATGACTTTTTTCTGTTTTTGAGATGGGGGTCTCACTATGTTGCCCAGGTTGGCCTCAAACTCCTGGGCTCAGTTCATCTTCCTGCCTCAGCCTCCCAAGTAGTTGGAATTAGAGCCACCTGCCTCTATGTCCAGATGGTGCCACTATTTTTAGTAAAGCCTACTTTCTCCTTCCTTCACTCAGGAGGCTCTAGTGCGAGCCGTTACCAGGTAGTCCATCTGGGCTGCTTGCTGAAGGTATTCCTCTGCCTTGGCAAAGTCCTTCTTGAGAAGGTGAGTCTGGGCCAGAACCAAGAAATACTCACAGCTGGGTCCTCCGTGAGGGCACAACAGCTCGTGCGCAAGCACTCTGTGCACGTACTGCGAGGAAACAGAGCATAAGGAGTATGTAAATGCTGGCCCTGCATTCTCCCCACAGCTTTTGTGGTTGAAGGATTCTGTCTCTAACAATAAATAACAAGAAATATCTTACAGAATGAAAGTACTGTAAGCCCTCAACACCAAGGGCTGGGCTGAATTACACTCAGTACTTCATATCTTGTCACCAGCCATTCACCTAGTCACCCCATGGGAACATTTCCACACGAGCAAAATGCAACACAATTCTAGTTCTGCTGGCATCAAGCTCGGTGAGTCTTAGGTTGTGTTTATTGTGCAGTAGATGAAGTTACTTCATCAACCACCCTATTTTGCACCCCACTTGCGTGTGAAAATTTGCAGATGACTGTCACTGTAAAAACTCTAGTCTCAGAATCTTAGAAACATAAATACGTGTTTCTGACATACCTCCAAAGATTTCTGCTTACCAGTTTTGTATTAGGGGTTATTCTTTGCTTTGTACACTTTAAAAGGTCTGCAAATTAGACAGAGTCAAATGTACTTGCTAGTCTGCTCTTGTCTCAGCCTATGATGTAGAAAACTTTTAGGAAAATACTGGGGGCAGTGACTGTGGTTGCTCTCTCTCCTGCTTCGGGCTCTCTGACCTAACAGATGATGACTTGCACAACTGCAAGGAGCACCTGTTCCTACTGGGAAGGGTCAGTGTGCTAAGGGTCCTGCTTAATGTGGCCCAGTCCCACCCAGGTTCTCAGTCTTGCATTTTTAAAGCTTGCCTGCCTTCAAGGGGTACTTGTGCTCTGCAGAGTCAGACCCAACTCCTTTAGCTCCTGGACTTCACTGTCACTCCTGCATGCTCAAGGACATGTGTCTGTTTCCCACACTGCAGACAACACCATAGGACATGCTTTTCTGGGAGCATGCTACAGGTTCCCAGCTGCTCCACCTGTGACTGCATGGGTAAGTCAGATGTGGGACCAGCGACATTCTCTGGCCCAGTTTTTTTTTCCCCTTCAGTACTGAGGACTGATCCCAGGGCCTTTGCACTAAGTTATATCCCCAGCCTTTTCAATTTTTATTTTGAGACAGGGTCTTCTTACTAGGTAGCTAAGTTTGCCAGGCTGGACTTGAACTTTTGATCCTTCTGACTCAGCCTCCCAGAGTGCTAAGATTATAGGCTTGTGCCACCATGCTTGGCTACAGCACTGTATTACCAATAAAATTAATTTAAGCCTCCCTATCTGTTTTCAGTTGGTCATACCTGGAAGGGAAGGAAGATATGATTGGGCTTATGAACCTCCATCACTCAGATGATATAAATTCCCATAAGAAAGTGGTATCAGTAGCCCTGAAGCAAGGCCAGCAGATTGCTGTAGCTGCTGGTTTCAAACAGGAGCCTAAAGAGAATTCTTTCTGTGGTCTGTTGGCCATTCCAGAACTTTGGAAATGGAATGGTCAATTCATCAGAAAGAAATAGCAGGTGAGTATGGTGGACTTTAGGGGGCCTGTAGGGGAGAGACCCTGGCGCGTCGGGACCTGCACCATGCAGTGGACTTGGGGTGCCGGGAGAACAAGGAGCTCCTTCCCTCTCTGGGGGTAGCTGTGAGTATGGCAGACTTTCGGCGGCCTGAAGGAGAGAGACCCTGTTGCATCAGGACCTGCACTGTGCAGTTGACTTGGGGTGCCAGGAGAGCAAGGAACTCCTCCCCTCTCTGGGGGCAGCTGTGATCCTGCCAGCATGTGGGCTGAGAATCAGACATCTCATGTCGTCCTGTCCCCCGTCCTGTGTCCCCCGTCCCCTTCCCCCCTGCTTGGCAAGTGGGAGCCAGTAAACTACACATCTTGTGAAAAGATTGGCTATGGGGCCGGGGTTTAGCTCAGTGGCTTAAGCACCTGCCTGGCAAGCGTGAGGTCGTGAGTTCAATCCCCGGTACCAAAAAAAAAGAAAAGATTGGCTATGTTATTTAGTATGAGCTCCCCATATGCAAAGATAAGGACAACCATTTGGAAGAGAACGGAAGACAATATGACAGATAGTAAAGATCTCTGGTTGTCTAGCTTTGAAATTTATGCTTTCTTATGTCCCATTCTGTTCTGTTTTGTTGTGTTTAATTTTACTCCCTCTTAAAATAAAAAAAAAAGAAAAAAAAAGAAAGTGGTATCAGGCTGCGTATGACTAAAGAGTCTGACTTTGCTCTGTGGGTATTCTATATGGAGGAGACTTGCAGTGATACCTGCCGATGCCGTCTGCAGAGCAATTCATATCTGGATATTCTCATTAGGTTTAAGATGTACTTTTAAAGGTATGTGTGAAGTGCTGGGGTGCAGCTCAGGAAAAGGGTATGCTTAGCATGCACAAGGCCCTGGATTCAATCTCCAGCATTAAAAAAGTATATTTGACTTTTGTATCATGGATGTTTAAGATTGCAAAGATACCACTATCACTAAAGTATTTCCATTTATTGTGCTTTCCCAAATATTCTGACCTGCACAGCATTGACTTTCATTAAGAAGCGAATGGTCTCCATGAAGATGCTGTGAGGAGTCTGGGAGACACCATGATGTGGGGCAGGATGTGGAAAAGGTGCCGGATCTTGACATTTTGATGCCTCTGAAAATATTATATTAAAAGGACAGAAGATCAGATGTAAAGGAAAAAATGTCAGAAGCTCGGACATAGTAATGTATCCAACAGAGTATTCTGACATAAAATGTGAGAAGATCATAATGCAGAAAACAACAGGATGTCTCCAGCACTGCTCTCCCAAACAGAGCTCCAAAGTTCTTAAGATAAATCTGCTGGTGTATCCAAAGATAAGTCTCAACCAAACAGAAAAGTTCTAAATGTATTCAGATCCCTTGACTATGAAACACAATTGGCTGATATTCTTAAAATGAAGACTCATTAGGAAGTCATAGGTATTTTGTTGGGCACTTTTATGAGTTAAACATAAAATCCTTGCTTATTGAAAGAGTTACAATAAGCTTATTGACTGAGTTTGGAATTTTGGAGATGAACTAGCAAGAACATAGTCAATACGAATTCAAACAATTTAGGATTTCCTCTTTTATAATCATGAATTTTATCTTTGTCTAGTTTATTTTTGCCCCTCTTTCAAATGGAAATCTTGATATCTAGTTACCTTTTTTGGCTGGTAACTCCTTGAAAACCACGTTGGATAGTTTGGGCCCAATACTTGGATCTTGATATTGTACAGTCAGTAAGGGTTCTTGTGACTCAGACTGCAGTTTGGGAGAATCTTCAGGAACTTCGTCTACAGTGGAAAAAATAGCTCCAGGTCCTAAACAGACCAAATTTTGATAGAGAAAATTCTTCCTACCTTAGGTTTTAAAATTTGCAAAGCACAAGAAACATATTCCACAAATACTGCAAGACAGACTTATTTGATAGCCCTAAAAAATTAGACTCCCCAAAATAAAAGACCAATCAAAAAATGGGAAACTGAAATAAACAGATACTTCTCAGAAGAAGAAACAAAAATGGCTAATAAATACATGTAAAAATATTCAACATCTCTGGCCAATAGAGAAATGCAAGTTAACACTGAGATTCCCTCTTACTCTGGAAAGAATGAACATAATCAAGAAATCAAATAATAACAAATGCTGGCAAGGCTGTGGGGAAAATTAACACTTCTACATTGTTGGTAGGAATGTACACTAGTGAAACCATTATAGAAATCAATATCGAGATTCCTCAAAAAACTAAAACTAGAAATTCCATTTGACCTAGCTATCTCCCTTCTAGGCATCTTCCTAAAAGAGTTAAAGGCATCGTATTCAGTGATGCACATTTATTTATCATGTTTATAGCTGCACAATTCATAATAGCTAAATGTTGGGAGCAGCCTATATGTCTGTCAAGAGATGAATGGATAAAGAAAATGTGGTATTGATACATGATAAAGTACTACTTTGCCATGAAGGATAAACTTGAGTTATTTGTGAGACCAACTATAGTTTTAGCTAGTGCTGCTTTATTTTTCCCTTTGGCCTAAATGTATTTTTTATTAGTACATGTTTGTGGTACATAATGATCACAGTATGGGGAGTTGATACATATACATAATACATCTTAACTGTTTGAGACCATAATGTTACCTTGAGACCATAATATTAAGTGAAGTTTAACTATCACATGCTTCTCTCATACAAGAAAGCCAATATATAAAGTACAAAATGAAAGACAAACAATACAGAAAAGAAGAGAAAAAAGTTATTGTAATCCAGCATGGCTAATGTATCAAAAAGTGTACCTTGTTAGGGAAATAGCTCAGTGCCTGGCAAGTGTGTGGTCATGAGTTCGATCCCTAGTACCCAAGGAAAAAAAGTGTACCTTGATTTAATTGTTTCTGTGCTTTCGGTCTGTTAGTCTTTCTGTATATCTGTGTTTATGATAATTAACTTGATAAAGATTTAAATAAATAAATCTGATGCTGGCAAAAAATATGTACATGTACCAACTCCCCACAATGAATGTAATCATTATGTATTGCAAACATGTACTAATAACAATTAAAATTTAAAAAGAAAATATATTTATATACAATTAAGTACTACAAGTCATGTATAGGAAAATGCATCTTGAGACAATAATGTTAAGTGAAATAAATCAGATGCACAAGCTTAAACATCTCATGGTTTCTCTCATATGAGAAATCCAATTATAAACAAAGAGCAAAATAAAAAATAAGAAGAAGAAAAATGGAGATAGATGTTTTGCAATTTGAAGAGGACCAAGAGATAGGGAGAGAGGGAAAGGGAATTAGAAAACCAGTGAAGATGTATAATGCACATGTACCAACTCTCCATACTGTGATCATTATGTACTATAAACATGTTCTGATAAAAAAAATACATTTAGGCCAAAGGGAAAAATAAAGCAGCAATAACTAAAACTATAGTTAAATAAGATAATACTGTGATAGCAATGGAATCTATAAACAATTATAAATTAAACAGAGTCTCATTGAGGAAAATGTTAAAATTTTAATAGCACAGATGATGATCTGAGAAAATGGATAAACTTTCTACAAGCTTAAGTTGGATAGCTTACTAATATAAAATCATTAATTATCCCTAAATTAACCTGTAATTTAAATATAGTCCAAATAAAAATTTCCGCTATCTTTTAACATATACTTCATAAATATACTATAAAATCTTTATGGAAGAATAAACGCCCATGAATAGCTGAGAAAGCTACAAAACAAAAAAGTAATTAGGTGGGGAACCAGATATTAAGGCATACACTAAAACCAAAACAGTGAAAGAGTATATATCTCATACTCTTTTTTCATATTTATATATAGTAGAATGAAGAGTTCAAAGTTTAAGTTCTATACCCTCAATCAAAGAGGAAATAATGGTTGTTCAGTAGGTAATGTTGAGAAAACTAGGTCTAGAGAGAAAAAAAACTGGACATCAGCCTAGTATCGTGTTCACAAATAGAGTCCCTATAGACTAAAGAGCTAAATGTAAGACTATTATAAAGTTACTTGAAGAAAAAAGAACTACTAAAAAAATTTTCAGAGGTAAAAGCTATAAAAGGTATAAATTAAATGAAAAAATCAGCTAACTAGACCTAACTGACATCTACAAACCATTTTACTCATCAAGAGCAGAGTGTATCTCCAAGTGTATACAGAATGTTTACTAAGACCATAGGCTGAGCCATGAAACAAGTTTGAATAATTTTAAAATGACTCAAACTATACAAAGTATATTTTCTAACCACAATAACATTAAGTTAGAAACATAAAACAAACCTATCTGGGGGGGAGGAAACCCAAATATTTAGAAAATTAAAACCACCTTGGTAAATAATTCATGGTCCTCACCATTTAACCCCTACATAATTTACCCAAGAGAAATGAAAGCATATATCCATATACAAACTTGTAGACTGATGCCCAGGGTGGCTGTATTTCAGTAATCCCAAGAAAAAAACAACCCAAGTATCTATGAACAGATAAATAGATAAACAAATTGTGTTATATTTATTCAAGTGGATGCAGCATAACAATAAAAAGGGATCAATGATATAAGCAATACTATAGTTAAATCTCTATGTTCAATGAAAAAAGTCAAGCAAAAACAAGAGTATATGCTGTGTAATTCTATTCTAGAAATTCTAAAAAGTTCTAGAAATGGCAAATTCATCTTTAGTGACAGCAGATTAGTGGCCATCTGGAAAAGGGAACAAGACAAAGACAGAACTGGGCACAGGGAATTCATTATCTTTTTAGTAAAATACAACAGAACAAAGCCAATCAAGACAATGCAGTGAAATTGGTACAGAACTTCACAGCAGGATACCAGGATAGTAGTAATAGGTATAGTATATCTCATTATCTTCACAATAGTTGTCCATTCAGTCATGTATAGCGAAATCAAACCAAAAACAGAACACTATAAAACCAACTGAAAGAGAATATTGTATAGAGCAAAACAATTAATCAGAACAACAGTGAAAACAACATTTCCTTCGAACAGAAGATAGAAGAAAATCCGCCATATTTGCTATATTGCATAGGTCATCCTCCCTAGAGATACTCAGACCTCTATTCCCCAGTTGCTAAGGGGCAGGATGGGATGTTTGATTCTCAGCCCACACTGGTAGGCTCACAAGAGCTGCTATCTGGTTCTCTTCCTGGTTTGCGCCAAGGCCACTTATCAGGAAGGGAGGCCAGTATTCGTTATCTTAATGGTGATGTTTTCATGGATGGGTCCATGTGTCAAAATGTATTAAATTAAATACTGAAGTAAGTGCAGCTTATGAAATGTCAGTTATACCTCAAACTTTAGAAATGCATGCACACAATTATAATGCACATGTGCAAGAAGCACACCAACAAAAGCACACATTTTTACATACATGAAAACAAGTGATTTCCTAAGGTAGAGGAAAAGAGAATGCCAATGAAGAACAGTAAGCAGGGGTGCATAAGCAAATGATAAATTTAAGAATTATGAGACAGAACTCATCCAAGGAGAGGGAAAAAGAAAATCATTCTAGAATGGTATCCCTTTTTAAGGTATACTTAAGAGGCTGGTAAATTCTATAATAGTCAAATAACAGCATCAACTGAAGTTTCAGATCATTAATCTTCTGAATAAAGAAATATTTATTTATTTGTTTATTTAGTTAGTTCGTCTTTTTGAGACAGGGACTCACTATGCAGTTCAGGCTGGCCTTGAGCTCACTCTGTAGCCCAGGCTGGTCTTAAACTCACCTCAGCCTCCTGAGTGCTGGGATTACAGGCGTGAGCCACCGCGCATGGCTTACAGAAATATTTAGAAGTCCGCCCTGATGTTCCTGAAATAAGTCTAGTGCTCATGCATTTAACAAATATTTACTTTGTGCCTGATTTGTGCCAGGTCCTACTCAAAAGGCAGGTAGGTTTCCCAACAGACACCCACCATCTGTACCCGCCCTTTCTACCTTGTGGGGCTTCCATCTTGAGCATCGTGACAGAAGCATCCTTCATGTTTCCCCAAGTGGTTGAATTAGGTTCTATTTTCTTTCCTTCTTCAGTGTCCTCAATAGTACCAATGCTCTTTTGCTTTGTTAACTGTGCTTGAAACATTTGTGCCTGAAGCTGTTTAGAGGCCTCATGAAATGCCATTTCCATTCGAATATCATTGTTTTGAATTTCATAGTATAAACCTGAGGAAAGAAAAATGAAAGAAATATGACCAATATTCTATGATCATATAATGAATTTTTGTAGCATTTCACTTATTTTCCCCAAAGTTTAAGAACCACATTATCAACCAGTGAAGTGAAGAGTAGAAGAGAAAAGTCTTTTTTGCCTGTCTGTTTTGTTTTGAGACAGGGTCTCACTATGTAGCCCGGGCTGGCCTTGAACTCGTCACAATCCTCTTGCCTCAGCCTCCCAAGTACTGGGGAAGAGACACTCTTATAATGGAAAAAAATGCTTTGGTATCACAGGAAAATTACATACCAAGTAGAGTCCAGGCTACAACATTGGTTGGATCCAAGCAAGTGGCATCCTCAAAGAAAATTTCTGCTTGCTCGTAATTCTCCATCAAGCAAGCAAGCACACCGCACAGCAAAAGGCTGAGAAGAGACAGCTAACATGGTTAACAGCATGGGCCCATGCCATATTCATGGAAGCAAGATAATTTCATGTAGAAATTTATCTGCTTCTACTGATTCTAATCTCCCTTCTACCTCTACCTGTGAATATGACTCTCATTCAATGACAGAGCTTTCCGAAAACACTCTTGGGCTTTGATGTTGTCTTCAGTTAGGAGACAAAAAGCACCATAATCCAGCCAGTGCTCCAGGTTCTGGGGCTCACGGACCAACCTCTAGGCATACAAAACACCAGGAGGGCCAAGGTTATTGCAGCTCTACATCCTGCTTTTTGTGCATATAACATCACACAGCAGGCCTTAGACAGATACTCTGAGTTCTATGGAATCAAGAGGCCAGGACTTCCGTTTTGCTTACCCTGGAATCCCAAAAGCCTAGCACCATTTCTAGCTTTTAGAAAGTGGTCAAAAAAACTGTTGAAATAATTTAAAAAGAGAATCCTCAAGCCATTTCTTTTCAATATGTGGTCACTCAAAATTCATTCCATACTTTGACAGCCTAAAATTTCACTTCTTGGGCTGGGGATTTAGCTTAGCGGCATAAGCACCTGCCTGGCAAATGCTAGGTCATGAATTCAATCCCCAGTACCAAAAAAAAAAAAAATTAAAATTTCACTTTGTGTTCCAGCAGGTAATATCATAATTTCTGCCATAATCTCAAAATGGCAATTATGAGTTTATCTACAACCTGGGGTTGGAGGAAGGAGCTCTTCATAAGTGAAAACTACAAATATTGGGTAAAGAAATTGAAGAAGACATAAAAGAATGGAAAGACACTCCATCTTCATGATTTAATATTGTTAAGATGTCAATACTACCAAAAGCAATCTACATGTACAGTAAATCCACATAAGATCCCAATAAAAATCCTTAAAAACACAGATTTACCATAGGTTCCAAAAATTTCATTCTTTGATATATAACCTAAATAATTCAAAATAGGTAGTGAAAAATGCTTACACAGAGTTTTGTTTTTAACTTATTTTCAATTTTTATTTTTGTTAGTACATTTTTGTAGTACATAATGATTACCTTCCTCATGGGAGGCTGGTACATGTACATTACACATACAAATGCTGTTTTGAGGGCTCTTTTTAACCTAGATGCAATTCTTTTATCAGGTATGTGTTACAATATTTTCTTCTATGCTTTTCTTTCTCTGTCTTTTATGGGGCACAAGTTTTAATTTTTAAAAATTTTTTTTATTTTGATAAAGTTCTATTTAGCACATTTTTCTTTGGCCTTTGGTCTCATGTCTAAGAACTTTAACTCTAGGTCAAGGAGATATTCTCCCATATTTCTTCTCAAAGTTTTATAGCTTCATGTTTCACATTCAGATTTATTATTCATTTGGAGTTGATTTTTGTAAAATGTATAAGGTTAAGGCTCATTTATTTTGCATATGTAAGACTCACTGTTCTACACAATTTGGTGTCACCACTAAATTTCTTGTACTCCTTTATCAAAAGGCAAAGGACCTCAGTTGTGTGGTCTATTTTTGAACTCTGTTCTACTGACATATGTACATGTGTATGTATTATTTCATCAATCAAGTTTGATTTTCAACAATCAAAATTACTATTAATTATACCTATATTTCACAAACAATAGGAAAAAACCACTGAGAAGATGTTTACCTCTTCATAGTACACTGCTGCCACGTCAAAGTTCTCATTGACTTCTGCTTCAAAGGCAAAGAGGCGAAGCTGTTCACTGCTACTAGGGATGGTGACAGTAGAGCCTTGGATGTCATCCAGCATAATCTTGTCAATGACAAAGCGATAAGTAAACAAAATGAAGAAATTACTAAGAGAGAGGTTTGTGAGAATAAACCAAATATACAGTCAGTCAGTCAAAACATCTAAAATGATACTGAAGTTTCTTACAATCTTGGTGTTAAAGTAAGACAATGAGAACCAAGAGACAAGTATCAAGGGTAAAACGGAAGCTCAGATGTTTGAAAAACAAACATCTGAGCTCATGGAAGTGAATAAAAATTGCTTACGGCAGAAACAACTCTCCAACTTGAAAGCAGCCTGAGTCTCTCTACAAGTTGCCTTGGCCCTCATACAGCTTCCTCCATGTTCTCCCATGTGTAGGACAAATACTACCATTTTTCAGGTGCCATGACTTGAAAAAGGTTGGGACACCTAGATATTTATTTATTTTTCAGGGCTTTTTTTTTAGTCTTTTATGTAGTTCAGGCTGGCCTTGAACTCACTCCGCAGACCAGGTTGGCCTTAAATTGAAATCTTGTCTCAGCTTTGAGTTTAAGGATTACAGGCATGCAGCAACATACCCAATTTACAGTCTTTAAACATGGAGAAAATGAGAAACTAAAAATGAAGCCTTGGAATCTAAATTTATACCTTCAGCGAGACATCCAGATTGATCCTACAAAGGAGATATTTTATAAATAACCAAAAGAGTAGGAGGAAAACCAAAAAATGGATATATACCCAGATTGGGAAAGTCTGGGGTAATCAATAATCTCCTGTATCAGATGTGATGTCTCAGGAAGACTCTTGATATTCTTTAATAAAGAGCTGGGTATGGGGGTGCACACCAGGAATCCCAGCACTCAGGAGGATTAGCTGTGAGTTGGAGGCCTGCCTGGGCTACAGAAGCAAGTTCAAGGCCAGTCTGCACTACCTAACGAGACCCTGTCTCAAAAGAAACAAAAAGAAGGAAGGAAGAAGGAAAAAAGAAAGAAGGAATAAGGGATAAGGAAGGAAGGAAGGAAGGAAGGAAGGAAGGAAGGAAGGAAAGAAAGAAAGAAAGAAAGAAAGAAAGAAAGAAAGAAAGAAAGAAAGAAAGAAAGAAAGAGAAAGATGATTGAGTGTGATCAATAGTACAAATATGTACTGATAAAAAATTTTTAAATAAAAATGATACCAAACAGTTGCTAACAACTGGGAGAGTAAAGCCAAAAATTTTTTTTTGAAGAGTAGAATATATTTATTGAGGGAAAGCTTCTGTCTGAAGAGAGACAGAAGGGGGTCCCGAGCAGGTTGCCCAGGGCTCTGTCTTTTTAGGGACTTTAATAGAGTAAAACCATGGATTCAAGGTGAGGGAAGACTGGAAACTCACAAGGCAGATTGCATACGGTGGGACATAACTATAGTTAGCCAATAAGATTGATAAAGTCAAATTTGTGATGAGCCAGAATGTAGCTGATAAGTGATAAGTGCCTTTGTTTCTTACTTTTTTTTTTTTTTAGTTTTGATGACGATGACCCCTAAGTGCCTCTGGCAACAATTCTACACCAATACCAGAAATTCTCCACCTCTGTGTAATACCGCACTCCCCGAAAAACACATCCCAAATATTACACTATTTTGTCATGTAGTGCATGTAAAACAGCTCTCTGACTTTATTTCCTTCATTCTCCAAAGCCCATCATTTCCCAAATGCATCAACTTGGACCTTGTGATTACCTGGCCCATACTACTCTCTTATGAGGACACTCAAGTCTCAGGCATCTGCATCTTGAAAACTCCCCAACTAAAACAACTGCACAAGCTGACTTCACTCTTGAACAGGTGAAGCTAACTGGTTCTAAGAAAGATTGAATTAGACACAGAGATACCCAAGACTGTACAGCCTCTGTGGTATTCAGTCCTGGCCGAAGATGCTTAGTACTCTCTCCGTCATCTCTGTCTTGGTCCTTGTTTAGCTGTGTTTCCCATAATGCAATGCAATATCTACATTTTCTTCTCCAAGTTTTTCATTCAATCTTTACCCCCTTCACTTTCAATAAAGACTTTACTTCACATTAGGCAAAAAACACTCAAAACCTTGTAACTCCACACCTAAGTTGTTTATTTCTGCATCTGTTGTGTCTCTTTGCTTTCTCAAAGCAAAAAGCACCGCACACATCTCTCTTTCAAGGCTAACCCTTGCATCAGTACTTGATCTTTTTTCTGTGCTGCAGCCCAAGTTTGCTGTTGCTTATCTCCCCTCCTCTCCTTCCTCAATTTTCAACTTATTTCCAGCACACTGACCCCTTTCCCCAAACCCGTGGAAGTGCTCCAAGTTTTCCAACCCCAAAAAGGAAATTCCCATAGTTTCAAGTTTCCATTTTTTAATTTTTTTCTTCATCCAACTTGTTGAATTTATATTTATCTATCTCCTAATCATATAACTACTCTCACTGCATTCTAATTTGAGTCCTCCCACATTAGCCCAATGAAATTGCTGTGTAAAGACAAAAAATAACCTCCTTATTGCCAAACCCAATGAAAACTTCACAGATTCTGTTTTTCTTGAATTCCTAGGGGTATTTAATGTTGACTATTTTTTCTTACAATTTTCCCCTTGACTCCTGTAGCATTAACATCTTTTGATTCTTTTGCCTTCTTAACAATTCCATTTGTCTGCTTCATCTATTCTTTCACTCATCCATCCCTTTGATGTTGGTGTTTCCTAGGGTTCTAACATCAGCTCACTTCTTTCTCTCCTCGTGTTTTCCTCAGGCAGCCTCATCTATGATAGGGGCTCCCCAAATCTCACCTCTAGCTCAGCTCTCTCTGTCTCCCTTGAGGAAAAACCCCACAGGGGCTAATGCCCAAAACCGATTCAACATCACCTGCACCCAGCAATTTCACTCAAGGTGCGGTCCTTGTCCTGGTTAATGTTAACATCAGTAGCCAAGACACTGAACACTAAATTTAGCTCTTGACCTTGCTTCATCTTTATTATGTAGTAAGAGCTGACATTACCAGTTTCACCACCTCTAAGCAATCCTCCAATAAGACCATTAGACTGCGTTTTTTTTTTTAACACAAAATGTAAACCCGATCATGATATTCCTCAATGTAAAATAGTTCAATTTATTGCTCTCAACTACTAGTGAGAAAAGTCAAACTTATATGGCACACAGGGCCTCCTTCGCCTCTCCCAATTCCCTAGCCTCATCTATTGATTCTCCACCCCCAACTTCAACTCTGCTCCTGAACTCTCTGCAGCACCTGTACACACCAGCTTCTTCCAAGCTTCTCCTCCTCAGTGCTCCGGGGCTCCACTGCTCTGAAACTTCCACCTGGAGAAGAATTTCTACTCGTCTTTGAAGGCCCAGCTTAAGGCACAGCTCTTCTGTGAGTCCTCTAAGATGTACCAGTGTGAAACTGGTCACTTTTTCTTTAGGTAACCTGACCTGCTCTCCAACAGCCATGTCCCTGTCATGTTTTTATTACATTCTGTTACAATTTTTATTGTTGTCTGCCTCCTCCACTAGACAAGGATTTCTTCAGGATTGAAGGCAGCAGCAGCTTCCCAACCATGCTCAACTCTCAGCTGGTCTCCAAAGCGAATCACTGATACCATGCTCAAGGCCGGCCTGTCCTCTGAGTCCCCTGGTAATGGACACTCCTGCCCTACCTCTTCCAGGCTGTTGATGGGATGGACGGGACAGCAGTGAAGGAATGAGCAGAGCTAACAGAGGCCTTGAGGAGGCCCAGCTGTCAGAGGCCACCAGGGTACAAAAGACTAATTTTGTCATTGCTTTCAAATAAAACATAACTGAATGCATACACAACAGCAGAAGGCAATATACAAGCTGCAAATACAGAAGCCAAGAAACCACGAGGTAGGAATCCAACTACCAGTCATAGAAAAAGCACATTTGAAGTGCCACTGTCATTTATGTATAGTATATGAAAACATAATTTTTTCACTTTTATTGGTACATGTTTGCAGTACACAATGATAACATTCTAGGAAGGGATGGTACATAACACATTTTAATTCCCTTCTTTTTCTCCCCTCTTTTCACCCACTTTTATTTTTCCAACATCAGATTCATTTACTTACCTTATAAAGTCTTACAAAGTTACTTATTATATATACAGATTGAAAACTAGATAAATAGGCCAAAAAAACATATAAAACATGTAAGACTGAAAACTCATAATCGTTCTTTGTTTTTATCCTCTTGAATAAAAAATTCAGAATTGTGAACCCTCACAGAACAAATAATGGTTTTTGTTTCCCAATTTCCAACACCTATTTTATCTTTTCTGAAAATTACATCACATTTTTGAAAGATATGAAATTAATTTTTATAGGAAATTGAAAGATCATAACCCCGGTTCTCCACAAATTAATCTTACATTTTAGGTAGTTTCTTATTCATCTTTGTGTTTTCAGTGCCTAGCATGAGCAGATGCCTTGATAAATATTTTTTTTAGTAAAGGAAAGAAAGTAGCAACTCAAGGGAGACCCTGATGCTCTACAGAGAAAAATAAAACAGCTCTCAGTTCACCTACCTGGTTTAGGGCCACATGCATCTGATCCACCAAGAACACATAAAGCTCACTGATAAATGTCTGTAGCTCTTCCTGACTTTCAAATGATGTCGTCTTCAGATATTTCTCTCTCACGATCTTTACCACAGCATGCTGCAAGACATACCCATTACCCTTCCATTAGTAATATGGACTAGTGCCACATGAAGCACAGGTCAGGACTTTGGGCCTAAGGCTCATCAAAACCAGATGGTGATTAGGTTCTCCTCTGGTGATTGCTAGACCCTCAGTTCTCTGATGCTCTCTCTGTGGCTTTCTTCCTTGATGCTGCCATCAAGGAAAAGGGTAGTACAGGATTCACACCCTGTAAAGAGAGTCCGATAGCTAAAGAAAACCCCCACTTTAGATTGACACATTATGGCTGTCATAGTGACCACGTCCAGGGAGACAGCCCCATCTGAAAGTCCAGAGAACGAAATTCTGGTTCTAATGCTGCCACTATACAACTGCATAAATTACTCTACAGTCTAGTGCCTCTGAGTCCTCATTTGTTAAGTGAATATGTAGCTCTAGTACTATTATTTTAGAAGATGACTGAAAAGCCAAAAGGAAAAAATAGAAGTAGAAGCTCACAATGCTTCGTAATACTCGTTATCCACAGTTTAAGTCATCTATGGTCAACTGCCATCTGAAAATATTATGTGGAAAATTTCAGAATTAAGTAATAGATATTTTAAGTTGTGTACCATCCTGAGTAGCATGACAAAGTCTCCCACTGCCTGCTCCATCCGCCACGGATGTGAACCATTCCGTCCAGCATTTCCAAGCTACTACCACCCATTAACCAGCCATCTTGTTATCAGGATGACTGTCATGGTATCACAGTTCCTACTTCCAACAGTTTTTATTTTATTTAACAATGACTCCAAAGCATAGAGTAGTGAAGTAACAATTTGGATATGCAAAAGAGAAGACAAAGTACTTTCTTTAAATGAAAAAAAATGAATTTATCAAAGGTATTTATACCTATGTAGACATGTAGATACAGAAAAAAACAATGTATACATAGAGTTTGATACAAACATAGTTTCAGGAGTCTACTGAGGGGTCTTAGAACATATAGCGCACAAAGACAGCATGTTGCTATGACCAAGCAGCTTTTCATTCTTTTCCTCCCTAACTAATATTATTGCCAGGTTTTATCCTAAGCATTTTCCATGCATCATATTATTTTACTCTCATAATTATTCAATGACATAATATTAATATTAGCCCTCCCTGTTAGGTCAAGAAATTGAGGCACAGAGAGATAGGATAGCTATGTGCCCAATGTCACCGACTTAGTAAGGCAGAACCAGGAATCACACTGAAGGGTGACAACACTACCTACTGACAATGCCCTCCTGTCTCTTACGAGTTTTTCACTTTATTATTCCCCACTGTCTCCTTCTCCCTGTTTACTGTCTTTGATCCTTACTGTCTCTAACCTTGGGCAAATTATGTAACCAACTAATTTTGCAATTCCCCATCTATAAAATGGGAAATGGAGAGTACCTATCTCATAAGGTTGTTATGATTATTAAATTAGTAAAATGTGAAGTATTTACAAATTTACCTGACATAGAAAACATTCAACGAATGTTAGCCATTACTATTATCTAAGAAATTATTATTAAGTAACTATTTCTCAAATCTTAATGATTCTACAGACTAGGTAGAAATTTGTATGAAAGAATTATTTACAGAAGGGCTGGGGATTTTAGCTCAGTGGCACAAGTGCCTGCCTGGCAAGCATGAGGTCCTGAGTTCAATTCCTAGTACAAAAAGGAAAAAGAATTATTTACAGAATCAATAGCAAAGTTTCTCCCTCCTACAGCAACATGAAAACTGATCCAAAATCTAGCCTGTGAAAATTAATCAAATAAAATTTAATTTCTTATAAATTCACACTCAGAATGGATACTAAGCCATTCCAAAACTGCAGGAATGGAGCTTTTGCTAATAATCTGTCACAGAGAATTTAGCTGAAGACAAAAAAAGGGAAAAAAATGTTAAGTGGAGAGGTAGAAAAGGTTTTTCCTAGAATCCCAGACAGTAATTAAATACATAAATGTTTTACCTTGAGTTGTTCTTTGAAAGCGAAGTATTTTCCAGAGCAATTAAGCTCATAGTTGAGCTGGCACTTCTGCTCCTCCAGGGTTTCGCTGTCTATATCACACTCCAGTTTGGCCACTTGTTTTCCAAACATTTTGTGGTATTCATCTAGAATTACTCTAGAAATGTTTTTGATCTGTGTGTGGTAGTCACTCACGGCCTAAAATAACACAAAGCATCTGAGAAAGAGGCTTCAAAGTGGTCAAGACTATAGACCAGAAGTCTAAAACTGAGTTAGGTTTTACGTTCAACAGCACTTTAGATAAAAACTGCCCTTTCCTTCCCAGCTCAGAAACCACCAGCCAAAGATTAAATTTTGTAGGATGTTCATTGCACACCACTGATCACAAATGGAACCGAGAATGAAAACAGTAAAGCTTCAAGAGAGTTTTCACTCCTCCTGGAAGGCAAACTGAAGAGTCCAGGCCAACCTCAAATGCATACACCGATGGCTTAGCGCCCGCACTTTCACAATGGTTTCACACTTGCCTTCTGCGCGCCTCCTGTCCGACGTTTAAGAGGCGGCCTTGGAGGAATCATTTCTTTGACCCTGAACCAGAAAAAACATATTTAAAACGTATAAAAATGTATTTTCTGCCAATTTGTTCTCTAGTGTCCACCTGGGTGGAGGCCACCTGAGGCCACCTCCCCGCTGCTCCCTCATGGAAAACCCCAGCACGTGATTGGTCGGATCAGCAGGAAGCAGCTACTCAGAGCGCATCTAAGTGGATTTTTCTGCCCTTTGAGCCCCAGTTTTGCCTTTTCAACTTTTAAAAAATTGTTATTATGCACAAGTCACTGCTTGGCTAGGGGTTGAAAGACAATGAGTTTCATGATTTGGGGGGCACTAGATTAAGTCTCTAAAGGTTCAGAAATCTGGGTATCAGCAAGTAAAAGCTTTTCTTTAGTCTCCATCTAGGATAAAAAGTATACGCTTGCTCATAGTTTGCAGGAGTACAATAATTACAATAATGTTGTCAGATTTTAAGGTTAAGAACACATTTTGTCATCATCAAACTGCTGATGCCAATACGCCTACCTTTCATTTTGAGGAAACCTAGCAAGAATCTGCCAGGGATAAGTTACTGCTCTCTTCCCTGAACTTTCAGGTTCTTTCTTATTTTTTTTCTGGCATCGAGAATTGCACTCAGGACCTCGCACTTGCCAGGCAGGTGCTGAGCCACTGAGCTACACCCCTGGCCAGATTCTGCTAGAGTACACTGTACTGCCCTCAAGTCCACAGGCAAACTCACAAATTCAACTTTTTATAGAATTTATATACCTCTGTTCACAGGAATTTTAATTTGATTTATTTTGAAGGATGTACATCTACATGACTCAAGATTTAAAAGCATAAAAAGGAAATTATTTCCTTTAACTTTGTTTCCTGACTCCAAATTTTTTCTCCAGAAAAAATGTTCTATATTCTTCAAAAAATATATATGAAGTGCCTAAAATATATACTGAGTACCTCTCGTCCATTATATGGGTTTCTAGGTTTAAGCATAGAACATTAAGCAAAATAGACAAAAACTCTTCCCCTCACGGAGCTTATGTACTAGAAGGGAAGGAAAGACAATAAATGAGATAAACAATTAAGACAAGTATGCTAGTAATGTGTGCTGCAGAGAAAAACAGCACAGCAAGGCCAGTGAATCTCGGTGGGGTTCGGAGGGCACAGAATAGCATATTGACCAAGAAAGGCTTCACTGAGGTGATAACATTTGAGTAAAGACAGAGAAGTGAAGAAGAAGTGAAGGGTTAGAATACATCCGGCAGCCAGACTTGGTGCCACATGCCTGCAGATCCAACACCAGAGAGGCTGACGCAGGAAGACTGCTGTGAGGTTAAGGTGAGCCTGGGCTAATATTTCAAGGCCAGCCTCCACTACATAGTGAGATCCTGTCTCAAACAAAAAAGCAAACAAAACATATCAGGCTTAGGATAGCAAGTGCCGAGGTCCCCCTGTGAGAATGTGCCGAACTGGCCGGTGTGGTGGTACACAGCTATAATCCCAGAACTCGAGAGGTTAAGGCAAGATGGCTGCTGTGCGTTTGAGGCCAGCCTTTGAGGCCATAGTGAGTTAAAGGCTGACTTGAACTGTATAGTCAAACCCTAAATCAAAAAACAAAAGAAAATTCCCTGACCTGTGTAAGGAATAGCTTTTGGAATACACTCCAGAGCCAATCTATGGAAATAAACTATTGGAAGTGAGTTACCAGGAAGAAGAGTTAAAAGACTCATGAATTTCTATTTTTAAAAAATATTTATTTATTTATTTATTTATTTAGTCTTTTTGAGACAGGGTCTCACTATGCAGGTCAGGCTGGCTTTGAGCTCACTGTGTAGCCCAGGCTGGTCTTGAACTTGCAACGATCCTCCTGCCTCAGCCTCCCAAGTTCTGGGATTACAGGCATATGCTACCACACCCAGCTATGAATTTCTATTTAAAAAGCTATTATCAAATTGCTCTCCCATAGAGTTTTGCTACTTTATTCTCCCCCAGTGTGTAAAAGAGGGCCTATTTCCAAACATCCTCATCAACAACAGAATGAGCCAGGATGTAGCTCAGTGGCCTAAGTGCCTGCCTGGCAAGTGAAAGGTCCTGAGTTTGATTCTCCATTAAAAAAAAAAGAAAAGAAAAACCAGAATTAGTTATTAGACCTTTATGATATAAAGCAATGTAAAAACAGGGTACTTCAGCGTAATTTCATCTTGCATTTTTTTTCTTTTTCCTTATTTTTTTAGGTACCAGGGATCAAACTCATAACCTCATGCTTGTCAGGCAGGTAATTATGCCTACTGAGCTAAATCTCCAGACCTCAATTTGTATTTCTTTTATTAATAAAATTAACTGAGCCAAGACAAAAAAGGGAATCGGAAAAAAGAGAAAAATTTTTAAAATGTATATATTTGACCATTAAAAAGGCCAACAAAATTTACAAACCTTTAGAAGATTAAAGTAAAGGTGAGACGACTCAAATTTCTAAGATTAGAGATGAAAATGGGTACATTACTGTCAATTCTACTGAGAGAAAAGGGATAAAAGAACATTGGAATCACTGTATGCCAACAAATGGGTTCACATAGATGTGATACATAACTTTCTAGGTATATAAGTAAAGCAGGATGGTACAATATTAAAAAGTTTTTTCAGAATTACACATATGGGGCTTGGTGGTAAACCATTTGTGTGCACAAGGCCCTGGGTTCGGTCCCAGCACCACAAAAAAGAAAAAAGAATTACATATATGTGTGTGTGACTTTGTGTGTGTATGTGTGTGTCTGAGAGAAAGAGAGCGTGTGTATGTATAATAGAGTGGCTTTAAAATAACTTCAGAAGGATAGACACGAAGATGTCAAAAGTGTTTATCACTAGATGAGTAGAAATCTGGGTGTTTTTATACTTTCTGGTCCATCCTTATTTTCTAAAAAAAGATTTACAATGAGCACATGATGCTTTTGTAATAAGAAAACTACAATAAGAAAAGAGATTCCATCTGTAAAAACAGCAACAGCAACAGAAGACTGTTGCTTTGCTTGGGGAAATTACACTTGTGGGAACAAACCAAGTTTCTTTTTGTTTTGACCAAAACCGTTTTTATGAGACCACTGCTCCGTACCTTTTGGCCAGCTCCTCCGGCAACCGTTTGGGAACCAAGGCTTTGTCCAGCTCAATCTCCAACACAATGTATGTCCCTGCTTCTACATATTGCTGTAAAGACATTTGTCTTATTTATTTCCCCCAAAAAAGACATTTATGAGAAAATGTAATATAACATAATGCACAGAGGAAATACATGTACAACTACATATCTAGAATCATCTCAACTGTTAACATATTTTTTACATAGAAAAGTAATTGGAAAGACACAGGGCAGCAACAGTTATACCTTAGAGGAAAGGCATTTCATTTGTCTTAAAAATTTCTACCTCACCATGTTAAAAAAAAAAATGTCGGGGAAGAGACAAGATGGCGGACTGGTAGGTAGCAGGAGAGAGACCCTCTCTGAGAGAGACAGCTCAAATGCCAGAATAAAACACCCTGGAGAGACCCAAACAGAGAGAGATAGACTCTCACAACACAGAAAGAAACTAAAGCGCAAAAACCCACTCGAATAAGAGGTCCTGGGGCTACTATTAGTGAAGATAAGATCAG
>PVJX010025396.1:0-26970 GCA_004027295.1 Dolichotis patagonum | reverse complement strand
CCTTGTGGCTCAAGTTCTGTTATCCACAAGGCCAGCAGGGTTGGAAATCTCCTTATACCGGCTTGAAAGGGGCCAGTGCCATGGCCCACTGTCCCCTCCCTCAGGATTCCACAGGCCTTGACCCGGCCTTTATCTCTGTACGGTCAAGCAGTCTCGGGGGCTTCAGGAAAGAGGACAAAGGCCCCGGTGTCACTGTGGGCGGGGGCTTGGTTTCCTGGCTCTCTCCTCACACTCACAGCTTTTAGCGTTGTTGGGGAAAATTTTTAAAAATATGTGTTGAATTTCCTTTTTCTCTATTAGAAACAAACAAAAAAACCCCGCAAATGACGTATTCCCCTCCCTCCTCATCTATTGAGATTAAAGTTTCCTGGGATCCTGCTCAGGGTTTTGTTTGATTGCTTAAACAAGCAGTTTTCTTATTACATGGAGGAAAATCCAGGGGAAGGTTTTGTTTCATTGGATTTGATAGTATTATTGTTTAGGGTGATCAGACATGCTGAGGTCCTTCCAGAGAATCAGAGCATGGCTGAGGTTCCTACACCACTGCCCTGGGTGCTGGGCATCTCTGCGGGTGATGAGGGGCTTCTCTATTTCCTCTTAACACCCTACCTTCCAGACTACCCTGTGCTCAGACTGGCCAAGTCATTGCTCCAGTTTTGTTTAGAGCTGGCAGGAAGGACCCGCCCGCCAGAGGATCTGAGCTTGCCGTGCAGTGCAGCCCACATGCTCAAGGATGGAAGCACTGGTGACCGAGGCCAGGGTCTCCCCAGTCAGCTGGCCAGTTGTTGCTCCTGTTCCCCACCCGTGGGCGGTGCCTTTGCTGCTGCAGCTCAGCCCAACCCGCTTCCTGCGTTTGCCCCTGGGTTTCCCGTTTCTCCACAAAGGCTCGTGGGGAATCTCAGCCACAGGTTGACCCTGACAACCTTCCCCGCAGGGTGGCTACTTTTCCCCTTTTTGAAAAGGAAAAGAAAAATGCAACAGTCCCCGTTCTCCGAGGGAGGCAACTTAAGGCCAGAGAGCCTGAGTTAAGTCTGTCACTGATCTCAAGTGCCCGCACTGGTTCACTTCTCAGGTCAGCTGGGCCTTTCTCAGAAAATCCCTTATACCAATGAAGACTGCTTTGGGAGAACCAAGAAGATGAATGGAGGAGTCTCTGGGCTTGACAGAGTGGGCAGGGTGGATGCCTTGGCCTATGCTTGGACCAGGGTAGGTGCTTAGTTATTTGGACACTTGGCATGCACAGAGGTGCCCTGGCCAGGGGTGACTGGGTTAGAATGCCCAGCCCTATGGAGTTACTGCTAAAGGCTTTCTTGTTTCTTTCCTTCCTTCCTTCCTTCCTTCCTTCCTTCTCTTCTTCAACAAGGGATGGGAAACTGTTACTGAACTTCTACAATAAAATAGGCGCTTCGACATTAGAATATTAAATTACTTTAAGGATACTGATATATAAATAGATTTAGTGTATATCATTATTTCTATTATAGCTGCGAACACTGATTTGGAATCTGTATTTTGTTCAAGGTCAGTTATTAAAGGGGAACATCTGGCTTCTTAGCATTCTTCTTAGCTCAGGAGGCTCCTCTCTTTGCCTCATTCTGCAGGCCACCCTCCCATCCAGGGCTCAGACTAAGCTTGTCATAGCTCATCACCAAGCTAGAGCCTGTGCCACAAACAGCCTACTCACCAGCACAGTCTGCTTCCTTCTTTGGATGGGTACACCTTCATTTACTGAGTATCCAGCTAATCAGACTGCAGGACCTGTGCTGCTTGGAGAGCAGAGAGCACAAATGGACAGCTAGACTCAGCTGCTCTCAGGTCTCCCTTTAGATTTTCTAAGATAGGTGGGTAACAACTTCTGGCTTCAGGTTCTTAAATATAATAAAATTTTGGGTCCTTTTTTGTGCAGCCTGGATCCTCCTTTCTCCAGAAAGTGGAAAGTTACTGAGAATGGTTGGTTTTAACAATCGTTAATTTTGAATTGTCCTTAGGGCAGAACTAAGTGCATGAATGTTGCTACTGCCAACTACATGCTCCTGGTCCCCATCACAGGGAAGAGGTATAGATTTCTGGTTCCATCTCTTCTTATACATCTCACAGGCTACTCTAGGGATTGCCCACCCCTCAGGTGGCGGAGTCAACAGGGTAAGACCATAGAACCATGGTCAGTACCAAATTAGATAACAGGAGGGACCCTATTAGGCTCCTGAGCTTGGTCAAGCTACTTCCTGGCAAAATCCCCCCTGGAGGGAAGACTTTGGCCCAGTGGTTCAGGTGCTCCTGGCTGTCATCAACAGAATACTCAGTACATGCAATTCCCTGATCCATCTCCTACTACCAGGATGCATAAAGCCTGGGTCGGCCCCAGTTTCCACCAGCCAATAGGGGGCTACACCCAGCTGATGTCTTTCTGCCTAGGCTTGCAGGAGATAAGGCAAAGGTTGGATGCACTTAACATTAGGTGAAAAGTCTGGGGCTTCTTGCCCACCGAACCTGGGATATGGTGCAATGAATACTTTACTAATGCCAGGGGAAACAGGTCTCTGACACTTTCCGGAATGGAGTGCAGGACCGTCCTAGGAACTCCCTAGGTCTTCCTCCCACTGTCCTTTGGGCATGGACTGCATTGGCGAAGACTTTTCCCTAGTCCCCCTTGAGAACAAAACACGTCGTCCCCAGTCCATTTACTTTAAGCAGTTGCAGGGGGAGATTCTTAAGAATTTGTATGTAAATATGAGGAGAGGGCACATTCTGTCAGTGGTGAGTGTGAGAATGTCTACAGCTACACTCACATACACTGTTTAATATCATCTGTAGCAAACTCATTACCCAGGAACTTCAGAAACTGGCAAAGTATATGTACCAAACTCTATTTACATTGTATTTACAGCATATACTGGTAAACATCTGCATGCATTCACAAGGACCACTGGTCATATAGACCAGATTGTATACACTAGGACATAATTGCTACACATCAGGAACGCTATTAAATGCTTTTGCTGTAACTCTAGAAATTCTCTAAATCAGCTTAACAGAAACTCAAAGTGCAAAAAGGAAATGAGCAGTGAAGAAAATCTGCCATTGCCCCCAAACTTTTAGCACTGAGGGAAAATGACCATACTTAGAGCTTTGGAGAAACCCCTAGGGTTGGAATTAGAGACAGATGTCTTCCTGCAGCATCTCTGGGGAAGTGGGTATGATTTGGCTCTGTTCTCTCACCTCCTCCAATCCCTGTGTAAACCCAGGAAACCCCCACTGGTTCCTTCATTTGATTCTCCCTATTTAGTAAGGCTTCCCAGCCTTCAGTTTCTCTTGACTTTCAGCTCTCAGGAGCAGAAAGAGACTCTATGCTTCAACATTGGTCCAGCTCAACTTTCCCACCTCACTGGAGGGGTGGGCTGTTACCTGCTCACCAACGCCTTTGTGGGAGGCTACCCGCCCCTGCTTTTCCTGCTCTGGATAGCTGTTAGAGGGGTGCTGACAGCCAGCCCCAGAATAGGGAACCTCTGCCAGATGAAGCAGTCTATATAGTCTCTGTTATGGTTCAACAAGCCAGAAATACATTCTCCGAACATAACTGCATGTATCATCATGAGGTATGAATGCAACACATACTGTGGTTCCAGTAAGCACTCCCTAAATGTTAGCCATATGGTTATTACAATGCCCCAAATGTATGTCCTCCCTGCAGGGGAATGACAGACACACATATATCTCACACCCCTTTACCAGCACCCAACTGACGCTACACCACATCGGTTGTTCGCATCACAGAAAGCACGAATAGACAAGCGCACAGGAGCACACCGTCTTTTCTGCAACTCCCTTCAGTCAGCCAGACAGTGGAATATGGGGCCACCACAAGTACATAGATGCACCAGGCCTGAGCAGCCTCTTCGGCTTGCTGCTGGCTGGGTCTCTCTTCAGTCTGTTCTGGCAGGCTCCAGTCTCAATTTCAGGGTTAGCCTCTAAGAACTCACACACGGCTTCCTCTGCCACTCAGTACCCTCTTCTGGGGAGAGAGAAGAGGACATCCCCAGTCAGAGCCACTTCCCTTGGTCCCAGTTACACACGACAGGGTTGCCACCTTGAAATTCTGGGGTTTGAAATCTGGTCTGCTAAAGTGAGCAGCCCACATATGGTTTGTTACCTGCTTCTAGCCCACCGGCTGGCCTAGACCTGCTACCCCTGGTATCAGGGCTGGGAGGTGGAAGCTGGTGAGGGAGGTGTGGGATCTGTGGCTAAGAGTGGATCCAGCCCCAGCTGTGCCGGGCCACCCGGCCTCCCAGCCTTGGCAAGAGTCTTGCCTTAAGTGCTCACATGCCCCGTGAGTACTGATTACCTGTTGTCTCTATTGAAGGCCAATCACCCCAAATTGGCTGGGGGACACCCAGACTGCAAATGGGTCAAATATCTGTCTGTGGGTGCAGAAGCCTGAGTCTTGATTTGTTATTTGAAGATCTCCTTGAAAGGAGAGAAGTTGATTTCTATAGCCATGTAGTATATTCCACCCTTTCTGAAAGCCCCAAGTCTCTTACTCATCTCTCAAAGTAAATGAATTTTGATTATTAAAAATAATAAAGCAATCAGTCACTCATTACATTCGTAAAGAGGTTTGCAGATGCCAGTACAATTCTGAAGCCAGGATTTTATATAATGAGAACAAACTCTTCAGGCTATTTGACTAAAAAAAGTAAGAAGAGAATAATATAAACACAGCCTGTATACCTAGTATAATTTTGTAAGAGGCAAAATATAAACTTGGATGGGTGCAAAAATAGAACAAATCCTGTACAGTAGAGCCTTGGGTACAAGGCAGGGAGACAAAGTCTCTCTGCTGATGTTAACCAGCCGCAACAGATGAGCGATGACATAGAAAACAAACAATATTCAGGAAAACAAAGCGGCAGCAACAGTCAAAAATGCCACCACCCTGGTTGCCCCCCACCCTTGTTTAGTTCCCTTTGAAAAAGGTCAACATTTTTGTTGAAAAGCTGTTTTAACTAGCCACGCGAAGGAAATAA
This sequence comes from Dolichotis patagonum, assembly GCA_004027295.1. Taxonomy (NCBI): domain Eukaryota; kingdom Metazoa; phylum Chordata; class Mammalia; order Rodentia; family Caviidae; genus Dolichotis; species Dolichotis patagonum. The sequence goes on along the minus strand of PVJX010025396.1, from coordinate 21,946 downwards.
TTCGTAAGTCCGTGTTAAAAGAAAAAAACCGAAAGATTTATTGGGGAATTGACAAGGCGCACCGGTGCGCGTGCACACACACATACACACAAGCACACACACAAATATAACAAAAGTGCTCTAGTTCTCGCTAAAAAATTTGGTCCCCCAAACGACACACTACACAACCAGGTCTAGGTTTTCGGGCCAGCGAGCTCCGGGGCCACAAGCCCGCCTGGGCCGTCCGCTGGCCTGCCAAGTTTCACATTTTTCCTTCCCACGATGGGAGAAGCAAGGCTTTTGAAAAACAAAAATTAGAGAAGGGAGAGCGGTGCCTGCAGCACGTGCCAGGGTCAGGCAGGCAGCGATCTCCGGCATCGGGGCTGGCTTCTATCAGAAGATTTGGGGAAATGTGTTTTTAGTTTTATTTTATTTTATTTTTCAGATAGAAAAAGAGGAAAACTCCCTAGATTCATAGACAAAACCATCTTTTACTGGTTATTTTCTCCTACCTCTATGTACGCAGCTTTTTGAAGGCCCGACAGGAATTCTACTGCAAATCTCCCCGAAGAAAAGATGAGGAACACCACAGTTTTAAATTTTGATGTTTGGTTTTAGCAAAATCCCAGGCCATAATACTTCGCCAGTCAGTTTTCCTGGTGAGTGTTTTATCCTTAAAAAAATAGTTTTTTTAAAAAAACTGTCATCTAAAAAAGCCCCACCGATCGTTCTAGCAAGATATTAGCCAGTCGCCCGAGTCTGGCGGTACCCGAAGCGGCGGGACGGAGGGCAGAGCAGACTCCTTCGGAGCGGCTGTGGTGTGAAGCCGAGCTCAGACCGAGCGCGGCCGCCCCGGCTCCCCGCTTGGGCCCAACCCCTGCCCCGCCCAGTGGGCCCCACAGCGAGCCGCTTCTGAGCCGCTCCACTGGGGTTCGCGGAGTGATCTGACAAGTCCGTCCCCTTCTCCGGCGGCGCGGCTCCTGCCACCGGTGCAGCCGGGGCAGGCGGGGAAAGCCGAGCGGGGGCCCACGAACCTGTAAGAGAAGGCCATGAGGTCGGCGCCGCCGAGACGCGGCCGCACATCCGCCCCGGGCGCAGTCTCTCCGAGGTGAATCTGGGCTCGAGGGGTCCAGACGCTGGGGCTCCGGGAGGAGGCGAGGCCTGCAGAGTGCGCGCGGAGAGGCGGCCTCAGGCCAGGGGAACGCGAGGGCGCAGAGGGCAGAAAGGCGAGCACAGGAGAAGCAGAAGGGACAAAGAGGAGCGGGTCTGGAGTGAGGGAAGCGCGGAGGCACAGAAGGGTCGTGGGCGCTGGCTCAAGAGGCAACCTCGCGGGTGCGCAGTCCGGCTAGCGACCGTGGCTGCGACCGGGGCCGGCGACGTGCGTCCCGGCAGCGTCGCATCCGTTCGCGCAGGCAGGCGCTGGATCTCAGATATCGAGGCGCGAATGCAGCGCACTGGTCTTGCTGTCGTGGTCCCAGTAAGAGCAATGCATCATGGCGAGCTCGGGCTGCCGGGCGCAGGCGAACTGCAGGCCGGGCGCACTGGTGGGTGCGGGCGCTGAGGGTGCGGCGGTGGCCGGGCTGGCCGGGCTGAGCTGGCCGGGCGGCGGCGCGGCGGCCCCGTGGTGCGGTGGCGCTGGAGGGGGTGCGGCGGCCGCGTGCAGATGGTGCGCGTGCGGGTGCGGATGAGGGTGCGGCGGCGGCGGGGGTCCTGCCGGCGGGCCTCCCAGGCCGTTGTACGAGTTCACTACGCCGGGGGGCAGCGCCATGCCCTGCACGCGCGAGTACGGCCCGTACGAGGCAGCCGGGCCCGCCAACCCCTTGACGACAGCGGCCGCACCCGGGCTGCCGGGGCCAGCGGCCGCAGCCGCCGCCGCCGCCGCCGCCGCGGCCGCCGCCATCTGGCAGGAGGCGTAGGGCATGGGCGAGGGCGGCTGCGGTAGCGGCCACGAGTTATTGAGGAAACCGGACTGCAGGTACTTGGGGGGCGCCAGGTAGCCGTAGCCGTCGGCCCCAGCACCGGCCACGCCGCAGCCGCCCGCCGCGCCCCCGGCCCCGAAGAGCCCCTTGCCCGGCTGGAAGTGCGCGGGCGGCGGGCGGAAGGGGCGCTTCATGCGGCGGCGGCGCCGGTAGTTGCCCTTCTCGAACATGTCCTCGCAGGCCGGGTCCAGGGTCCAGTAGTTGCCCTTGCGCTCGCCGCCGCCCTCGCGCGGCACCTTGATGAAGCACTCGTTGAGGCTGAGGTTGTGTCGGATGCTATTCTGCCAGCCCTTCTTGTTCTTCTCGTAGAACGGGAACTTGGCGATGATATACTGGTAGATGCCCGATAGCGTGAGCCTCTTCTCCGCGCTCTCGCGGATCGCCATGGCGATGAGCGCCACGTACGAGTACGGGGGTTTCTGCGCCGGGTCAGGCTTCTCCGAGGCTGTCCCTCCGCCGCCCTTGCCCGGACTTGGCGGCGGCGCCTCGGGCTCCTTGACTACGCGGCCAGTGTCCGGGGCCAGCAGGGCCCCTGAGGCGTCCTCAGGCTCGGGGTAGCTGGCCATCATGACAAAGGAGCCACGCCACGGCCCGGCCACCCCGCTCCCCTCTCTGAGCGCTGGCTTCGCGGAGTCGGGGCGCAGAAGTCCTCCCGCGGCCGAGTCGCAAACTTCTGGAGACTGCGGATGCTGCTTGCTGGAGGCCTCGGCTGCTCGCGTTCTTCTTTCTCTTCCCCAGGGGAGCGGCTGGCGGGAGTGGAACTCAGCCTCTGGCCATGGGGAGTCTGCCCAACGGAGAGGGGCTCCGGCCCCGCCGCCCCTCCCTGCCAGGCCAGTCCCCGCCTCGGTGGGTTTTCTTTTCTGCGCTTCCCCTCCCCCACCCCCCGGTTTCCCAAGCCACGACCCGCGTCTCTGGCGGAGCTGCCTCCCGGAGTCCCTAGTGCGCCAGGAGCCTCGCTCTGTTCTGATTCGTATGGGCTCCGCCGAGTTCCGCTTGCGTCAGGCGCCTTCGCCCCTATAGCGGGGCCGCCAGCCGCGCACGGGCGAGTTCATCTCCAAGTCACTTTTTGTAAACGCCCCGCACAGCCCGGACCGATCTGCCCCCGCTCGGCGCGCCTCGGGGGCCCAGCAGACCGCCGCGCTCACGCTCTCACGAGCTCTTGGAATCTGCCGGTGCTTGCTCGGCGGACTGGGCCGGGAGATGCCGAGGGCCCCGGAGGGGGCCGTGCGTGCCGGCCCAGTGCCCCGGCGCTCGGGCCCCAACTAGGAGAGCCCCTCCAAGCCTCCCCACAGCTTTCAGGTGAAAGACAGTGACTCTTTTGCTCTGCCCTTTGCTGAAGTCCGGGGCTAAACTTCTAGCTTGGAACCGTGGAAGGGCCGTGGAAGGGCCGAGACGGTGAGGGGGATTCACTAGGGCGGTGTGGGGAGAGCTTCGCGGTGGCTTGGGGAAAACTAGCCCAGAAACGCGTGTCTTTAGAGAAAGAAATCTCAGCCTGCCGGTCCCTCGCGCACTCGATCTCGGAGTGACTGAGCCGCACGCAGTGGGGTCCAGGAGAGAATCGCTGGGAGGAGGCGCCCAAGGTCACCACCTAAACCGCCTCTAAACCAGATCCCTCGTCATAGTCTGCGTGGTAGCCCTCCCGGTTGGGTGTGTACTCCGATAATACCAAGTGGACTCTCCCTCTGCTCCTGCACTGACGTAGATGAGTATGTTACTGGGTTTTGGGGCCTCTGTACGTGTGTGTGCAGAGGTGTTACATGTGGAAGACATGGGGAGGAGCTGTCCTTGAGATGTGTGAGATGCCAGCTGTCCAGGGGCAAATGTATTGGTCAGAAACACAGGAATGCACATGTACTAGCTGTGAGATTTACGTTGAAGAGGTACAACACATTTATACTTATAGGTATATATGTGTATCAGGTATCAGGTTTAAGTGTAGTTTCATGCTTATAGCATTGTCACTTTCCTTCCCTTTCCTCCCCCCCTTTCTTTTTGATCTTTCACAGTTCATCTCTGCCTTTTTCCTGCTCAATGTATATAATTCTGTCATAGACTTGGAAGAAAGATAACATGGTGAAGGTAGCCCTTGTTCAAATCTCTCTCATGATGAGACGTTTGTTCTGATCTTCCTCCTAGGATTCAGGAGTGAGATCTGATCTACCTTCAGCAGAAGTCTGACTGAGACCTGGTTACATCAGCATATTTCAGAGATTGTCTGGGGAGATTTGGGCTGGCATCAAACTCAGGTGTAGCTTTTAATAATATGTTTTTCCACTTAGCTTTAATAGAAAATTTGCAATCATAAAGTGGTGTTTTGAATCCTCAAGCCCCAAACTCAAAGGTGCTGAGGAAGGGGCCAAGATGCTTTGTGGAGGAAGGTGGTCTGAACGCATGTCATGCAGGTGTGCGTTAGTGATTGGCATGTCTCGAGTGGCTAGTGCAACGTCTGTTATTACTCTCCCTCCCAGGCTGCCTACTCTCTGAGAGTTCTCCGGAAGCCTGAGGAGCCCTCAGTAGCCTGTGGCTCCAGCATCCACAGGCCACTGACATGTGCTGTCTGCTTCCTTCTCTGAATGTGCCTGTGATCCACATTCCGAGATGAAAGGAAGGGAGGACAGGGTGCTGGGGTGCTCTGGAATTCAGCATCTTGAAGATGACTCCAGAGGGGTCAGCAGGGCAACCCTGGCCTGACCACCAGAGTGAGAAGAAGCTAGGCTCTTTTGAACCCTCCTCAGTAGGTCCTGGCCCCCACCCCTTATTGAAAACATCCCAAGGTAGCTTGTTCCCCCTCCATTGCCCCCAGCATCCACCAGGCAAGCGGCAGCACTTCTCTAGAACCCCTGTGGTGGCTTTCTGAGCAGGAGTGCATGTATTTTCCTTCTTCCTCTCTCCCATCTGTGCCCAGCTATGGGCAGGAGTGGTGAGTCGGGGATGGAGCTGCTGCAGATCTGCTCCTCTGGCCTGAGCAGGTGGGGAAAACAGCTGGGTCTGGCCCCTTCTTGGTGGGGGCTGCTCTCTCTTTCCCCTCTTTTTTTCTGGCCACCCAGGCTGGCTCTGTATCTCCCCTCCCCTCCTCCCTGGCATTTCCGCTGCTCAGCTCCGCAGCAGCCAGGTGTAACAGCATTGTTGTGTGTGTCATCACTTCCCCGAATTCCACACTCGGCTCCCTTTTCAGCCTTTAAGGAGTCTGCGTGCATGCGGAGGGGGTGGGGGTAAAGGAAAGAATCCCTCTGAAGGATTTTCTGAGTGCCAAGAAGAGGAGTCTTGCTCTACCTGGTATCGATTTCTGGCTGTCCTTTCTAGGAGCAGAACCCCAACCCGGTTGGAGACAGGGTGCTTGCACTGAGCACGCGAGGAGAGGCTGGACTCAGTCTGTCTCCATAACGTGTATTCACACGGCAGTCGGGCATTGGAAGGCCAGGAACACAGGCCGCACTGCGATTGCCTCCATGGTCGCTATCTTCCGAGGGATTTGGCACTGGAGAAGCCTTAGGCTGGGGCAGAGCCTTGCTGTTCCTGCTGGGGTTTGGCCCGAGGTAGTTGAGGTAGGCGCTCCAGGAAGCTGCTGGTCCGCCTCTGTTTACTTCTCGACTCCCCTAGGCAGGCCGGGTAGGTCCCCTAGGCTTTCTGGGGAAGTCGGGATTCTGTCAGGCAGTGCATGTGGGCGCAGAATCACAATTTCTGCGCAGCATCGCGGTGACAGACACGGCCCAGGGCAGCCCCCACCTCCAGGGCTCACAGTACTAAGCCGGGCGGAGCTCAGGGCCTCTGCTGCCCGGCTTTCCAGGGACCCTCCGCTACAACCCGGAGCCGAGGCGCCTCCTGCCAGTTGCCGGCGCACGCCGCGCCAGGGACCCGCCGAAGAGCGCAGCCTCCGCTCTCTCTGTGAACCTCCCCAAACACTGGCCCCGCTCGGAGGCGCGGACAGCCGGCTCAGGCAGTCTCCTCGGAAATGCGGTGAGCAGTTGCTCTCTGCCCGGGCGGGGTATCCTGCAGCAGCGGCAGAGGCAGCGGGTTCCGCCAAAGGGTAGCGAGGCTTCCCAGCGTCGTTCCGCTAGTCCAGCGCCGCCGCCGAGTCCCGAGGTCCCGTTTCCTAGAGAGGCTCTAAAACACCCTTCAGCTTTAGGCTCTACCGCAGGGAGAGGTCTGCAGCGCATTGCTTGTGGGTACGACCTCTGCTAGACACCCGGCCCGAGAAGCTTCACTGTGCTGATTAGTACTTCCTTGAGTCCCAACAACAGTGGCACTTAGTGGCCTTATCGCTGTCTCATCCCTACACCTCCTGGGCACAGAGTCTGCGCGGGTCACATTCCTCCATTCAATTCTCTTTCTCAGTCTCTCAACCAACTCTGAATCAGTCCTCTCCAGGTCCCCACTACAACTCTTTCGCACTTACTGTTACACATGCGAGTTCAAATCCTAAACATTTTGATGGAAGACAGGCCAAACTGCTGCCTGGACTCTTGGTGTGTCCACATACTGGGATACTGCCCATCAAGTGCTGCAGAATAATCTCTTGGCTTCTTATCTACGTGTCTGACTTCCCTGGGCCTTTGTAGAGTGATCCCCCATATCTGCACTGTGTTTCCCATGATAGGGCTGTTGTTCCTTCTTGAAGCTCATGTACAGAGCCTGCACCTGATGGCTTAATGCGAACAGGCCGTGCACACTGGCCTCCTCTTTGTTTTGCAGCTCTGCAAAAGGCTTGGACTGGGAGGCTGCAGCTGGTGGGGACCAATAGCTCTTGTGTACACGCCCACACAGTGCCAGGCCTGAGGACAGGGCCTGTTAGTCAGCCTGGTAGGGATTAGCAGAGTCATTTCCCCAAATACATGTTCGAGAGAGACGGTTGGAGAGTCTGTGGAGTTGAAAGAGAGAAGGTGAGATTGAAAGAGAAAATCACTGCCTGCAGTACTCTGTGGAGAAACTCAGAGATGAGAGCTGTTTCCAGCTGAGGTGTCTTATTGAGTCCCTCCCTCTTTCTATATGGGGCAGGGCTAGGACTAGCTAGCCAGAACTCTGAGTTTCTTCTTGGGTTTATTTCATTTCATTTGAGATAGGATTTTGCTATGTTTCTCAGGTTAGTCTTGCAGCTGTGGGTTTGAATAAACCTCCACTTCAGTGTCTGAGTTAGCTGGGACAATGGGCATCTGTCACTGTGCCAAGTTTTGGTTCCTTCTTTCTTCACTGATGTGATGTTGGGTTACAAGTTCACTAGTGTCTTTTTGTCCTTAGGAGTGTATGCCTGCCTCTGTCAGGGCAGTAGGTCTTTCTCTCAGTTGAGGCTAATGCAGAGAGAAAAGACAGAAGGGGCTTGAGGACTTCCTTCCCCTAAAGACCTCTGGGATATTCCAGGAGAGGGAATTCCATGAGGTATCCTTTGATATCTCCTGTAACTTCCATGGCCCAGAGCCATTTTGTTTAGTCGTGAACAAGGAATGACGAGCTATTAGACTCCAACCCTTGCTTAAGAGTATGATGCATTTTATTTTTTATTTTTTATTTTTTTTTGGTGCTGGAGATCGAACTCATGACCTCACGTTTGCCAAACAGGCACTTATACCGCTGAGCTAAACCCCCGCCCCGCATGATGCATTTTAAAAAGGTGCCTTGTCGCCTTTTTACACACCCAGACAGGAAACCTCGATGGACAGAGACTGTGTCCCAGGTCTCAGTGCTTCCCATGGAGGGGTCCTCCACACCTTCTGTTAGAGCTAGAAGAGGTTCTGTTCCACAGGGAGAATTGGGAAATGCCACTTGTAATAGAGCTAAAATTTCTGAGAAAGTAACTGCAGGTGAGGAAGAGTGACTGGACCATTGAGGGTCAGCTCAGGCACTGAGAGTCCTCTTGTCATTTGGGGATACATGCTCCTTGCGGCTGCACAGCCATGCTGCTGAATCTTAGGGGGTCAAGGACAATCTCTGGTTCTCTGACGCTGGAGAGGACTTGCCTGAAGCAAAGTAGACAATAGAAACAGTGCCTGCTGCCTGGAGTCTTGACACCTTGTACAGTCTCACAAGGACACCAGAGAGCCCTTCTGCTTGGTCCTCATCTTTGGTTCAAGTTTTTCATCTCAAAGTGGCACTCAAGGCTGCCGTGTAGGAGGGCAGCCTTAGAAGTCTAGCTGCAAGAAGTCCAGAGGAAGGTGGGGAGAAGGGCTGAGTCTTGTGTTTTGCATTACTGACCTTCTTAATGAGATTTGTTGCACACCAAGAAACTGTGTATGGGTAACTTATGGGCAGTAAATACTACATTTCTCAGGGGTACAGCTTGATATATTTTACATGTAGTGCATTATGTAACTAAGATCTAAATCAAGATACAGAATATTTTTGACAACTTAGGAGGTTCCCTAGTATGTTTACCAGTCAATGCCTGCCCCCAAAATAAATTGTATTCTGATTTCTATTATCAGTTAATCTTGTGTATTTTGAGCTTTAAATAAAGGGAACATATAGCGTGTGTTCTTTGTGTCTCATTTCTTCTGCATAAAATATATTTTTAAGTACTCACAGATCTTATTGTATCAGATTTTCATTTATTTTTATTACTTTGTAATATTATACAATTTGTACATCCAGTTATCTGTTGATGGACATTTGCTTCCAGTTTGGAGTAACTATCAATCAAGTAGCTGTTAGCATTTTTGGACATGTCTTTTGTGAGTTATTCCTTCTACCCAGAGATTGAATCCATGGTTCCACACATCCCATTTTGTATTTTATTACTGATCTACAGTCCCATCCCAACCATTTTTTTCTGAGACACATCTTTGCTATGTGGCCCATGAGCACCTCAAACTTGCAATTCTCCTGCTTCAGCCTCCCAAGTAGCTGGGATTATAAGTGTGCACCACTGCACCCAGTTCATTTCATTTTTCATGTCCTTCCTTCCGTTGTGACCAAATATAGCTGTAAGTTGAGGCCCACTAGTCCTCTTCAGATACCTTCTCACACTCAGGCTTGCAGTACACACACATACACACACACAGACACATACACACACACACACACACACACACACATGTGCACAGAATTTCTCTCCTACAGCTGTGTACACTCATTGGAAAGATGTGAGTGAACTCAACTTGGTGAAACCTTTACAGCTTACCAAACCCTGGCTCAGCAATCTGGTGGTGTTATTCTCAAGGAATTTGCAGAAGATTGCTCAAGGATCTAGTCTGTTTCTGGACAACACAACAGAGAAGTCAGAAACCTTCCTTCTCTGGGAAGAAATGGACACTTAGTCCTCCTCTTAGCACCCTGAAATGTGCCCAGGGTTGCTTCAAAGGCATGGCCTGGGGCATCTTTCTGCAGCTATTGTCCGCAGATGTTCATCTGGTCCTAGAAGGAGGTGATGGCCTGGAGATGTTGCACCTTGTCCTGAAAAGTGGTAAGTGGGGAGAATGTGTGTGGTCTAAGCAGAAGGCAGGAAGTTTGAGGGACTGCACTTCCAGACAGAGTACCTGCCGTGCTCTGCAGAGAATTGTCACTCACTATGGGGACAGAAGGCCAACAGTCTCCTTGAGGCCACTTGGTACCAAGTTTTAAATCTTTAAGGTCCTGGCATGATGGAGAAGAGTGTGCTGCCCGGTGGGCAGAGGTCACATGTGGGCTTTACATTTCCTGCAGCCAGCCTTTCCAAGGCCTCTTTATAAACTAATTGAGGCCTAGCTGGGCTCTGGGTTTGTAGTTGGGGGTAATTACTGACAGGCTGCTGTGGTGGTACAAGCAGGCTTTTGTTGGGGGAAGCAAAAGTCAGAATTCTGAGGCCTTGTGAGGGTACAGTCTAGGGTCCTGGCATGCCCCGTTCCAGGTGCCTCTCGACTCTGACCATCTGCTTAGGGTGGCACTTCTGAGGACTGGGAGTGGCAACATGTCTGTACCGGAAGGGACCCCTCAGGTGGGCAATGGGGGCTCTAAGCCACAGAGGGAGACACTGCAGATGGAAGGAGGCCCTCAGGCATGGAACTGCCCTCTATGTGCACCACCAACAGACTGGGAGTACCCAGGAGGAGCAAATGACCCAGACCTGTGCTTCAATTCTTATTGTCATCATTCTTACTAGCAATTGGAGAGCCTTGCCTTGCTTCAGAGAATTAAAATTTATCTTTTTTAATAGGCTGTATATTTACATGGACCAAAATTTAAAAATATGTGGAAGGTTTCTAGTGAAAAGTTTCCTTTCCTCTCTGCCCCAAGGTTTCATGTGTATCATTCCTGAGATATTTTATGCACATACGAGCTTTTCTCTGCATGCTTTCACTTTTCCCATATGGCAAACCTAATGCCCAGTGTTCAAATCTTTCCATATCCCTGCATTTTATTCTTAGAGCTACTTGGTATTTAGAATGTTTCCAATTCTTTGCTTTTATAAGCAATACCATAATATATAGCATAACAAATTTTTTAGATATGTGCATGACTTTGATTTATGATGTCCAATTTTCTTCCTTCTAGGTTGAAGCAGTACACACTTTTACTAATAGTCAATGGGCTTCCTGTTTCATTACGGATTCACCAACACTCATCTTTTCTTTTTAAGAAGTTTGTATTGCAGGGCTGGGGATATGGGCCACAGGCAGAGTGCTTGCCTAGCTTGAGTAAGGTTCTGGGTTCAATCCCTGGTACTACGAAGAACAAAAGAAGACAATTCTCATAGATGAAGTTTGGGGTCAGTCTGCACTGTTCTTTGGCCCTTTTTTGTCCCTTTCTCCTGAAGTGATTGCCATGGCAAATTTGGCATTTAATCTTCTTATGCCTGTTTTTAGACTTGGACTACATGTATGCCTAGGCAATTCTTAGTACAGTTTTAGATTTTGTAACTTTATATAAATGGTATCCTATTGTCCCAGAAAGACATGTGTTTACTTTATCATTCAACACTGTGTTAAAAGTTCCTGGTTGACACACAGAGACAAGCACCACTCCTTGTCTTTGTGTGGCTTCAGTCCGTTGAATGATCGCACTGCTATTTGTTTACCTGTGTTCCTGTTGAGAGGCACTGGGCTATTTCCTATTTTTCACTATTACCAGTAGTCCTGTCATGGGCTTTCCTGTGCATGTCTGCTGATGCCTGCGTGCTACAGTTTACCAAAGTGGATTTGCAGGATTGAGGGGTACAGGCATCCTTGATTTAGGCAGTTGGTGCTGAGCAGAGCCTCGGCTGCTCTGTAAAGCAGGAAGTGAAGCCTGCACCTTTGGAAGGTGATACTGGTAAGTGGGGTGGTGGCGTGGGAGAAAACACAGGCTTGGGATTTAGCAGGTCTTACTTAAGCCCTGGCTTTGTAGTTTACTTGCTGTACGGCTTTGGGCATGTTCAGCCTCTTTGTGCCTCAATTCCTTCAGCCGCGAAATGCCGATGATAGTAGCTAGGTTGCAGGGTTCTTGAGAAGATTGCTTTGAAAAGATTTAGTATAGAATGTAACATGGAAGAAGCACTAAAAAAATTCCAGCAACTATTATTCACAGTATTAATAATATTGACATTAAAATATATTAATATTAATTTTTTTGTGGTATTAGGGATTGAACTCAGGGCTTTCACATTGAGCTTTTTAAAATTTTAATTTTTGAGACAGGGCTTCACTAAGTTATTAAATTGTCCAGGCTTGACTTCAGCTTGTGATCCTTTTGCCTTTGTGGTGCTGTGCATTGAACTCTCAGCCTTCGTTTTTGAGATAGGGTCTTTCCAGGTTGTTCAGACTGGGCTTGGATTTGTAATTCTCATGCTTCTGCCGGGGATTTAGCTCAGTGGCTTAAGCGCCTGCCTGGCAAGGGCAAGGTCATGAGTTTGATCCCCGGTACCAAAAAAAAAAAAAAAAAAAAAAATGCAGAATTTTGTAATTCTCATGCTTCAGTCTTCCAGAGGGCTAGGAATACAGGAGTATGCCACCATGTCCAGATAATACTTATATTATATTGTGGTTATCATTTCTCTCTCTCTTCTCTCTCTCTCATCTTACTGTATCTCTAAGACTGGCTTCAGCCATCCTCCTTGCTTAGCCTGCTGAAAGCCTGGAACTACAGGTGCCTCTGTACATGCCTGGCTGCATCATTCTTCCTCTTCCCCCTCCCTCTCCCCTTCTCTCCTCCCCTTTCTTCCTCCTCTCCTCTCTTTCCCTTCCTCTTTCTTCTCTTCTTCTTGTGGTACTGGGGATTGAGCCCATGGCCTGGTGCATGCTAGGCAAGTACTCTACCCCCGAGCTAATAATCCCCACCCTGCTCCCTTTTTACCCTGTTATTGTGGCACATTTCAGACTTGCAATATAGAAGAATAGTACACTGAGTTCCCACCTGGTTTTTCCTTTTTTTTTGAGACAGGGTCTCACTATGTAGTTCAGGCTGGCCTTGAACTCACAGCAATCCTCCTGCCTCAGCCTCCCAAGTGCTAGGATTATAGGCATGAGCCACCATGCCCGGCTCTTTTCTCTCTTTTCTTTTCTTTTTTTTTCATTTTCCTTCTTGACAGGCTCTCACTATGTAGTTCTGGCTGGCCTTGAACTCATATGATTCTCCTGCCTCAGCCTCCCAATTGCCAGGATTACAGATGTGCACCTAATGTCTATCTTCCACTAGATTATCTTGAAGCCAACCACAGACATAATATCTATTACTTCATTTGTAAATATTTAAGGTCATGTCCACACAATATGAACACCTTTAAAAGCGTAACTACCAAATCATCATCATACCTAAAAACAGTGAATTTTTTAGCATATTGAATACCCAGCTGGTGTTCAAATTTTCTTGTCTCAAAAGTATTTTATAGTTTATTTGTTGAGTTGGTGTCTACATAAGATTACATTTGATTAATATGTTTCTTTTAACCTATTTAACTTAATTCCTCCCCCCTTGTAATGAATCCATTAAAGAAAGTGGGCCACCTGCCCTATAATTTCTCACCACTAGATTTTGTTGCCTCCCTCACTGTCATGTTCCTTAACCTGTTTCTTTGTCTTCTGCAGCTGTTGTACATAGGTAGATGTTATGGTAGGGATCTAAGTGTGCTCCAGAGACCCACATGCTAAAGGCTTGGTCCCCAGCCAGTGGTGCTGTTGGGCAGTGGCCCAGGCTCAGTGGGAGGGGCCTAATGGGAGGAGGTTATGTCACTGGGGTTGTGCCTGTATAAGAAGTAAGCCACACACTGACCCACTCCTCTTTCTTTTTGCTTCCTGGCTAGTACCAGGAAGTGTTCAGACTTCTGCCACAAGTTCTCTGCTGCAATGTATTATGTTGCCACAGGCCCAAAACAACAGGGTCAGTGGTCATGGGCTGAAACTTCCAAAGCTGTGAACTAAAATAAATATTTTCTTTCTTTCTTTCTTTCTTTCTTTCTTTCTTTCTTTCTTTCTTTCTTTCTTTCTTTCTTTCTTTCTTTCTTTCTTTTTTGGTACCGGGGATCAAACTCACGACTTCACACTTCCAGGCAGGCTCTTATGCCACTGAGCTATATCCCTGGCCAACATTTCCTTCTTTTTTAAAATTTAATGATCACAGGTATTTCTAATTGGGATGGAAAGCTGACTAACAGCAGACCTAGAGTCTTGGTTAGGTAGAGTTGCTGGTTTGGTCAGACACTTCATCCATAATGCTGGGCAGTTCCGTTAGGATACTCTATTGTCTGGGTTACTTTTCTTTTACATTTTAACAGCCACTGATGGTCACTGCCTAGAGCCATTATTCATTAGGGTTTGCAAAGCAGTACTGCCTGTCACTCTTCATAAATTAAATAAACCATTTATAAAGAGAAATGTTCATGATCAACTTGGTTCCTCTGAGGTAAGACGGGTAAAGGCAGGCAATGTAAATGAAGGGTTTTTCTTGTATTTATGACAATGGGACTCAAAATAGTCAATTAGGAAAGAAATGATTTTGTGAGTTCTGAAAGAACTAGGACTAGGAAGAGTCTTCCCAAGAAGAAGGGAAGAAAATAACGACTGACAAATGTACCAGCTGCCTGGCACTCCATTTGCTTTGTTTAACCCCTGCTCACCGAGGTGGCTGCTCTGAGTGAGGGAGGCAGAGGAACAAAGTGTGATTTCTACTCTCAGGCAGTGCTGGGTGACAAGTGCTCCCTAGCCCACAGTTCTTCCAGCCTGAGTCGCAGGAAAGAAGGAAAAGGCAAAGGAGGGCTGGCAGGCCGGACACTCTGAGAAGCTCTCACTGGCAAGGGCCAGGTCCCCGTGGGAGGACACAGCAGGGTTGAGCTGCCCACTGGTGCCACTCCAGGTGCCAGGGGCCAGGGAGCAGTGTGGCACTGCCTCATGGACGGTGCACACCTGACCGGAACCCTGGTAAGTGCCAAGTACTTTGGTAGAGAGAAGTGAAGACCTAGTTTCTGTCCCTGAAGAGTTTTCCTCAGTCTGATTTAAGAAAAAAAAACAAAACAGAAACAAAAACAAAAAACAAAAATTCCAAACAAACCCAAAACTCATACAATCATCAAGCATTGGGTGTAAAATTTCACATTTTCCTAAGGGTTCATGTCAGATGGACAGCTAGCCCTGCCCTTATTCTTAACAGGTCCTCTAGCCATCTGGGCATCTCCATGTTCTAGAGGCCCCGTCCCTCTGCAGCCCTCCTCTCACCCAGAGCCAGCTTCATTTAGCCACATGGGCCTGCCTGTCAGCGTCTCCCTATAGCTGTATGTCACCACCTCCTGGATGGCTTCCCTGGCCCAGCCCTGGACATCGGCAGGATTTGGGCTCCTAGGATACCTGGTCTGTGCTTCCTTCTATCCCAGAAAATCCTAATTTATTTGTCGATTTTCCTCCACACTGAGCTCCCTGAGGGCAAGGGCTGTGCTCTTACTCATCCTTTTTTTTTCTTTCCCCTTAAGAAATCTTGGTTACCCAGAATCCTTGGGTCAAGCGACCTTTCAATCTCACTCTGGAGTGGCCTGTGCCAGGCTTCTTACTTATCTCTACTCTTAATTACTGGAGTGTAGTATGCCTGGCAGAAAGTATTTATTGAACAAATGCCTGAGTTTCCATATTTAGAACTTCTTTCTTTTAGGTGAAGGTTTAGTCTGGTAAGGGATAGGACATTCAGTTATTTTTAGTCATTGACACGTGAGTGTGGCTTGGTCCAGATTGAAAGATAGTTCTGTTAGAGGTGCAAGCAGGGCGGGAGGAAATCCTGGACAGTGTTATCTCCAGGACTTGTGTGTGTATTCAAGAACAGCGAGGTGTCAGCACCTACAGGAGGGAATTTCAGAATGGGAGGGAGCTTGGGAGGCTCCAAGGCAAAAGCAGCGGGGCACAGTCTCGCTGGGTGGAACTTCCCGGGAGGCTGGGCCTGCCCGGATTCAGGGTGTAGGACCGGACCGGCTCCGGGAGTCTCTCAGGGCGGAAGCGGGGCTCGCCCTAGGGCAGGGGCTTCCTCGCTTTGTACCTCGCCACTTGCGCCACTTCCCACACGGCGGCCCGCCGGAAGCGGCGGCAGTGGGTCGGGGTAGGACGGTCGGCGGCGGGTGTTATCTTTTTTTGAGGCTGCAGGGCGCAGGCTGCCTGCGCACGAGCCTTCCGAGCGCACTGGGGCGCACACGGGTCACGGAGCTGTCTCCTAGCCAGCCCACGTCCCCAGCAGTTAGGCCTGCGAGCTCTCACGGTCGCTTTTTGCAGAAGCCCTGCGCTGGGTGACTGGTCCTGAGAAGCACTCAAGCGTGGTTTGATGGGGCCTGTGCTGGTGGGTTTAACAGCAGCTGCAGGACTGTGGTCCCAGTGCAGGTGTAGCTTTGGGGACGGGCGAAGTCCCGTGGGAGGGCATGACTGATGTGGAGGTGTCTGGCACTTTCATTAAGGCAGTGAGTGGGAGTGGGGGAAGGCAATGGGTCTGCCCGGCTTTTGCTTTTCTAAGTGAAATAGATTTCATGGGTTCTGGCGCTGGACAAGGACCCCCACGTTATGTTGGAAGGAATGACCTTTCCTTAATCTGATGAGGATTGGAACAACCAGCACAGCTGTGCAGCCGCCCCCTGTGCTCCTGCACACCATTGCACGCATACCCCGCACACTTGTGTGCCTACAAATGAATCAGAATGCACACACAGTTGTACCTACAGCTGCAGGTGTGCCAATGCCACCGTCTAGGTTTAGTCTCAGGAACACTCTACCAGTAGAAGGCCTGGTGTATTTATGGCCACCTGTCTTTACTCTGTTTTAGCCTTGGCAGGTTATGACCCTGCCAGATTTTCTTTGGCTTCTGGAACTTTTTGGAGTGGGATGTTTAAAACTTTCTGAAACTGTACCAGCTCTGTGGGAAAGGAGGCTTCTAGTACTAGTACTGGTACCTGGGTTTGCTTTGGCTGTTCCCCAAGGACTCTAGCATCACTCCATGGTTGCCAGAATTTGCCATTCATTCCTTCACACATTCAAATGGCCTATTCAGGGCATCACCTCTGGAGGAACCTTCCATCCGGAGAAGAGAAAGGCCCAGTACCTGTTCTGGGGAAAGTAGTTTAGTGAGGAGTTGGATAGGTAAGTAGACAAAAGCAAGTTTTTCTGATAAATTCCTTGGGGGGGGCATGGGGGAGGTTCTCCTGCAGGAGGTGATACTGGGGCTGAGTCTAGAAGGGTGAGAGCCCAGGAGGAATGAGGAAGGCAGTCCAGGAACAGGAAGCTTGGTGCAAAGGCACAGAGTGGAGGGAGGGAACCCAGTGACTGGGATTGGCAGTGCTCAGTGTAGGGGAGCGCAGTGGGCAGTGGGGGTGATGTTGGACAGGTTAACAAGGTCTCCATCACTGTGGGCCTAAGTTCTATCACTTGGGGCTTGGCCTTTCTCCTGAGGCTGCTGGGGGTGTCAAGTGGGAGTGAGAGAGAGGGTATGTGTGTCTGGGGAGGCAGTTCTGGCTGCGGTGTGGTGGAGGCAGAGGGTGCTAACCTGCAGCTGATGCAGGTGCGAGGAGACGGCCCTAACTAAGCAAGGAGCAGGTTGGCGGGGAGAACAGTTAGAAGGTGCTGTGCAGGAGACTTAATGACTGCTTAGTGTGGGAGTGAGGATAGGAGTCAGAACAACTCCCAGGTTTCCAGATTGGTTATAAGGTGTAGGTTGTAGCCGTTTCCTGAGATAGGGCGGATCAGAGGCCTCGGTTCCTGGGAGCGATGGTTATGGCTGTGTGGAGAGCATTGCATTTGAGATGCCTGAGGGACAAGAGGAGTCCAGGAGGCAGCTGGATGCAGGAGAGAGAGTAGAGAGTATTTAACCCAGGGTGGCAAACCTATGGCACAGGTGTTTATTGTGTTTTCCTTTTAAGACAAAAGATGTTGATGTAGAATTTGTTTTTCTTTTGAAGATAGTAAAATACAACAAAACAAGACAGAACAGAGTCAATCAAGACAATGCAGTGAAATTGGTACAGAACTTCAGAGCAGGATACTGGGATAACAGTAATAGGTACCATAGTATATCTTGTTATCTTCACAATAGTTGTTCATTCAGTCAGGTATAGCAAAATCCAACCAAAACCAGAACATTATAAAACCTATCAAAGCAGAACATTGAATAGAACAAAATAACCAGAACAAAGCAAAATGCTGAAAACAATATTGGCCTTCAAAGAGAAGATGGAAGGAAATCCCCCATATTTGCTATATTGCTTATGGGTCATCCTCCCAAGAGATGCTCAGACCTCTGGCCCAAGGTCAGCATAATCAACCCAACAACACAAGCATTTAGTTGCTTTATGTGCCTCAGTTTCTATCAACTCCAGCTGTCGTCAAAACCATCCAGTTGGGGGCTGGGGATATAGCTCAGTGGCATAAGTGCCTGCCTTGCAAGTACGTGGTCATGAGTTTGATCCCTGGTACAAAAAAAAAAAACCTCCAAAAACCATCCAGTTGCTAATGTGGGGGAGGGGATGGGGGGCTGGGACATTTGATTCTCAGCCCACTCATGGGAGACACCGACTTGTTCTTTCCCTGGTGCACCTGTGGCATGCCGCCTCTTACCAGGAAGGATGGCTCATTGCTTTCTTGGCCGGTCCCCCATGTTCCAACATGGCTGATTCTTGGGAGATGCTGACTTGAATTGTTCCTAGAATTGTTTCCTAAACTAAAATCTCACTATTCAGTTTTAATTGTGGTATTGACGCCTGGCAATAAGTGGTTTTGGGTTGCAGTTTGGCACTCAGCCTCCAACAGGTTTGCCACCGATGATTTATTTAGCCTATAGATGGGGCAAGATGAAGCTACCCAGGGAAGGTATAGGGAGAGAGAAGAGGAAAACACTGAAGAAAAGACATGGTAACAATTTGTAAACTGTTGGAGCAGGAGTAGCCTGAGAAGCCAGAGGTGACCAGGAGTGAGTGGTGTCACCTGAGCCATGGTCAGTGTGTGGCCAGGGCCTGCTCAGTTCCTCCCTAAGATCTGCCATCATGGCTTCCATGCTTGAGGAGCTTTGCCCCTTCATGTGGCAACTAGTATTTCAGTAGTAACCAAGTCTCTTTGGCAGTAAAAATTCAGGCGCTGCAGGAGGCTGGCTGTCAGGTAGGGCAGTTTCATATGTGCTTTATTTTTATTTATTTTTGATTTTTTTGAGGCAAGGTCTTTCTATATCATTCAGGCTGGCCTATCCTCCAGCCTCAGCCTTCCAAGTGCTGAGATTACAGGCATGTATCACGACACACAGTTCTTTTTATTTGATTTATTTATTTACTTTACAGTTCTGTGGGCTCAATCTAGGGCTTCATATATGCTTGGCAATTGTTTTAACACTGATTCACATACCCAACCCCATTCTTATGTTTTTCAAACAGTTCCTGTTTATGCAACTCCCACTCAGAGTTGGTGGTTTTATATACATCATCTCGTTCAATGTTCAAACAACTATTTTTGATATATATTAGTTTTCTTACTTTGCAAGTGAGGAAATCATGGCTCTGGGGAGGTTAAATGTCTGGGTCTTCTTGCTTTACATATCTCAAGGATCCTGTCTCTCTCTCTCTCTCTCTCTCTCTCTCTCTCTCTCTGTCTCTCTCTTTATTGCTATTTTTTTTCTTTTGCATACATTGGGGGGGTATCTCCTGGATTGGCATCTGGGTCTACCCTGGCTTGCCCACACCCTCCAAGCCACCAGGTCAAGGGACTTCAGAGGAGGCCTGTGTCCCAGATTAGCCCCAAAGACAACATGCTGCTGAAGAAGAAAGAGGAGGTACAGGCACAGTCGAGGCCTGCACTGGGACAGGCTTCCCGAGAATCAGTGGGGAACTTCCTCCTGGGAAAGCCATGAGAGGGGCAGTTCCTCTCCTGGGCCAGGCGGCTGAGAATCCGGGCCCCAGCTGTTCCTGCCCTGCTGCCCACAGCCCTAAGCACCCACCGGAGACAGGAGGCCCTGCCTGCTCACTCCCCATTGTCCCAGCACCACAGTGCTGCTTCCCATGTGCCTCCTGTTTACACAGGAAGCCTGCTTTGGGATGCTACCTCCTTCCCCCAAGGCTGGCTTTAAGCTTGCATTCCTCACAGGCAGCTTCAGTGAGTAGGACTGAAATAAGTTATCACTGCCAATGACTTCGAAAATTAGCAGAGTGGGTAAAAGCAAGGTCTTGCAATGTGAATGCCTGGATTTGAATTGGGTTACTCATTAGCTGCAGGATCTGGGGCATTCACACCAATAGTATGTGTGCATATTCCTCTTCTGTAAGATGGAGAGTATTACTTACACCTGTCTTATAGGTTTCATATAAAGATATACAAAACATGGAAATAAAGTGCCTGGAACACAGTATATGCTCAATAAATGATCTTACGGTTACTTGTTGCTAACCTCCTACTTTTAATTGTATTATATTCCAGCTGTCTCTAATTCAGATGTTAGTTTTAAATAAAAGCCTCCAAATTCTGGTACTCCTTGAGAAGTAGCGCTTATGCCCTTTTCCATTAAATACAAGTGGATTCTGACTACCTTGACATAGTGGAAGTGACGTTATATAGCTTCTTTTTTTTTACTTTAAAGAGAATAAAACAAAAGAGGGCAGAACAAAGCAGATCAGAACAGAACAACATAAGCAACACAGCACTTTACAGTAAGACAACCGAACATTAACAGTAGCTATCAAAATGTCTCTTTCTCTGCTATAGTTGAGCATAGTTTCAAATACAATGATATCAAACATAACAAAATAGTATAAAATCATTCAAAAGAATGAAAGAATTACAGGGCATTCTGAACCGAATAACAGAGAATGATCGGTGGCTACTATAATATCTCATTTTCAATAAAAAAATTTGTTTATACTATCACATATATTAAAATCCCAATAAGACACAACATGATAGAACTGATGGTAATAAAAGAATAGAAGCATGGTAGGACTTCAAAGCAAGACAATATTAAATCAGCAATGGCTGCCATAATGTTTTGTTTTCTTCAAAATAGCTGTTTATACCATCACACATAATAAAGTCAAACAAAACAGAATAAAACCATTCCAACTGATGAATGAATTTTTTTTTAATCGGTACCAGGGATCAAACTCATGATTGTATGCTTGCAAGGCAGGCGCTTATTCCTGCTGAGCTAAATCCTCAGACCCTGTGTAGCTTCTTAGGCTTTGTTCTTGTTGCTAAAATGCTTACATTTGAGCCTTGTGCTACCAGTAAGAATCTGACTGCTCTGCAGTTTGGCAGACAGTGATTATTCTTCTTTATGCATTATACGAGGCTGGCAATAGTTTTTTTTTTTTTTTTTGAGGGTAGGAATATTTTTTTCTCAGTTCAATAAAAATGTATTTAGTGGGGTTTCAGAATAATGTGCTGAACTCAAACTGGAATCTTCTCTTTTGCCATTAAAAGATGGCAAAAGTTAAAAAGATAAAAGATAAAAACATTAAATTGTCAAAGGATATTCTTACTAGTCTAGAAATGGTGAAACATTCCTGACATAAAGATGAAAATAAGATGTGACAGTTATAAACTGAAATGCTTCTAAGTTGCATGCTGAAAACACATGCAAAATTATGTCACAAAAGAGGCACACACATTCAGGAATTGTCAACCAATACACATTTTCCAAGCACTCACATGCTAGGCCTTTGTCACTATTATCTGTGTATTTTTATATTCAGTGTTTATTTAGAGTTACCACATGTTTTTCTTTTTTCTCACCCATTCTTTCCGAGTTTAGTTTCCTTCTTCCTGCAGTATGTGCTTTCACCAAAGGTCTGTGAGTGTAACTCTTTGACTCAAATTTTTAAATTTCATTCCATTTAAGTGATAATATAGCTAAACACAGGCACTGAAGCTGACAGTTATTTTCCCCAGCAGATGGAAGATCTTTGACTATTCCCTTGTTTTCTGGCATCTGTGATCAGTGAAGACTGTGGTAAGCATAATTGTTCCTTTGTAGGCAATGTAACTCTTCCCTTTAGTCACTTCTAGTCTTTTGTTTTGGTGTTTTACTATGTGTCTAGACATGAATTTATTTGTGTTTAATTTGCTTAAGGATTTGGATGACTCTTATGAAGATTCATGTTTTTCATTATTATTAAAAATTCTTCATGATTTTTTTTTCTTGGTACCGGAGATTGAACTTACAACCTTGTGCTTGCCAGGCAGGTGCCTATGCCACTGAACTAAATCCCAGGCCCAAAATTCTTGATGATTATATTTTGATGTTATCTCTTTTCAATTCTTTTCTCTTTCTACTTGTGTATTTCTTGAGCCTTCTCATTTCTTTTTCCTTTTTTAATTGTCTTTTATATTGTCAATCATGTTATCGCTTTGCATGAATTTGTGGGTAATTTCCACATACCTGTTTTCTAATTTACAAATTCTCTTTCCAGCTCCACTTAGTTTACAAATTTATTCAATGAAATTTTAATTTTGATGATTGCATTTTTTAATTTCCAGAAATTTCATTTGAGTATTTTAAAAAATATTCCTGGAATTTCATTATGGTTTCAATTTTCTTCTCTCTTATCATTTTAAACATTCTATCATGAAGTTTTTCAAAATGTTTAGTTATCAGAAGTTCTTCAAATGTCATTCCTA
>PVJX010025395.1:0-26969 GCA_004027295.1 Dolichotis patagonum | reverse complement strand
CTCGTTGTCTTCACAATAGTTGTTCTTCTACTAGGTAGAGCAAAATCAAAGAAATATACAACATTATAGAACACATCAACACAGTATTGAATAGAGCAACACCATTAATCAGGACAAAGCAAAATGGCGATAAAAATATCTGCCTTCAGAGATAGTAGAAGGAAACTCCCCCGACTTGCTGTACCAAATATGGTCACCTCCCAAGAGATACCCAGATCCCTGGATCTCAATTGTTACTGGAGGTGGGGTGTGTGTGGTATGTTTGATTCTAAGCCAGCGACCCGGTAGGCAGCAGGCTGCTTACTGGTTGGCTTGGCGCCCTAAGTTCCAGCATGGCACAGATCTTAGGAGAATCTCTTGCTCCTGGTTTCCCCGCCGTGGGGTGGCCACGGCTTGCCAGACCACAGTTACTTTCCAGGGTGGCAGGCTGCTTACTGGTTGGCTCGGCGCCCTAAGTTCCAGCATGGCGCGGATCTCAGAAGACGCTCTTGCTTCTGGTTTCCTCGCCCTGGGGTGGCCGCGGCTTAAGTATCATTTTTAATGGTATGAAAAATAGCAATTACCTTTTGGTTTCTTTCCTTTCTTCTTCTAAAATATTTTCTTGCATAATCTTCTGCATTGCTTCCCATTGTAAATGAAATAGTGTACATATTTCTACCAAGGTCTGCAGGACTGTGCGATATAGATCTATATGATATTAAAGTTTTGATCTCTGATTTCATCACTTATAGCTCATTTCTTTTTACTATGTATAACTCACACTCATTTTCTGTTTGTTGCTTGCAGACTAAGCTTATTCTTTAATCAGAGTTTTTAAATTTGTGAGTTTGTCTTGGAAAATATTTATGCTAGCATGTTTTCATGACTAATTCCTTCTGATTGATCAGGTCTTGAGTCTAATACATTTCTAAGATCTTAAATCTAATACAATTTTCCCAAACATTCTTTTTTGAAGTATACAAACAATAAAAATTATTTGTCTTTATAATTAAAAGTACCTGAAATTATTTACTGTTATACAAATGTAATCTATCCCTTCTCATTAGAATATAAAATTTTAATGAGACTTTTATATATCATTTCATTTCAGAATTTTGAACTCCTTGGAATGTGCAAGTTCTATAATGAGAATATAATGCATTTTGATGGACAAAAATAATGACTTATAGCTGATATTAAAGTTAGACACCTGGACATGGTGGCACACACCTGTAATCCCAACACTTGGGAGGCTGAGGCAGGAGGATATTTGCGAGTTTGAGACCAGCCTGGGTTACATAGTGAGCTCAAGGCCAGCCTGAACTGCATAGTGACAGCCAGTCTCAAAAAGACTAAAAAAAAAAAAAAAAAAAAAAAAAAAAAGCTGGACAATTTTGTTCACTTGCAAAAATGAAGAATGATGAGGTAATATAAAATTTAAAAATATGAAAATACTGAATAGTCAGTGCATTAGTAGAAGAGAATAGAGAACTCAGATACAGAACAATGTGTATATAAAAATATTTCACATTACAAAATAAGGATTTATATATAAATCTAGTAATAATTCATTAAATATTGTTGAGACACTTGCTTGACATAAAAAATATAACATTCATCTTATACTATCATTAAATGATTTGAAAGGTAATTAAATAGTTAAAGCATAGAATATAAATATACAAATTAAAATCTAAATAAATTATAATTATAGATTTCAAGATGTTTTCTGAGGGGACATTTTAAACTTAGACTACATTTGGTGCTACAGATAACTTAATTCAGTGGTGTAGAACATGCCTGGCAAGCATGAGGTCCTAAGTTTGATTCCCAGTATCCTTCCACCACATAAAAAACAAAAACAAAACAACATGAACTTAGATTACTTGAGAGAGCATATTAGTTATGGTTGCTGTGTCAAATAGTCTGCACTGTTAACAGAAATAACCAGTGAATCTGCAGAAACTAATACACATGTACATATGGATACCAATGTGTATATAGATATAGACTTCACCCAAGTATATCTCAGATATGGACGTAGATACAGACGCAGACATTAAGATTTACTATAAGGAATGGGCTGAAGATTATGGAGGCCTGGAAGCTCAAGATCTTCAGGTGGCAATGTGAGAACCCAGAGAGCTGATAGTACAGTTCCAGTCTGAATGTGAACTCTAAAAAAGTAAAACATTGATATCTCAGCTCAAAGCCAGTCAGGAAGAGCATGGGAATTCTCAATGGAAAAGCCCATTGAGGCTATCAGTAGATTAAATAAGGCCAGTTACACTGTGGAAAATAGTCCTCTAATAAGATTTACATTTACTAGATGTGAATCTCATTTAAAATCACGCTCACATACACTACATGCACAAGTCTGGGAGCCCTGTGAGAGAGCCACATGGACACACAAAATTAACCATCATACATCTACCCTGTGTTCCCTCGGCATATTTATACATCTCCTTGAACATACTGCATCCCCAAAGAAATATAATAACAAGGTAACAATTCTACTTAACGTGATTCAATCATAATGAATGCAAGTAAAAGTGCACCAACCTCTTCCTCAGAAGAAAAATTAAAATCTTTCAGAGATATTTAACTTCCCTCTGATAGCTCATTACTAAAATGCTACCTTATAAAATAAGCAATATTTAACTGTGTTGACATAAAGTCATGAAGTACATACTTCATACACTGCATGATCAAAGAATGAGAGGCAATGGGCAAACATAATCTGTATGCACACAAGAACATATTTGTAATAAAATGGAGAAAAGCACTCATGACAATTATGGTTATTTCTATAACTGGTCATATCATCATATCTGGCATTTCTTAGTGCCTTTTTACTATCCATTCTGTATTACCTTTGCCTTCAGAAAATGCTTCAATGGTCCAAGATATACCTATAGGATCAACCCTCTAAGAACCGCTCACATTTGTGATAAACATTCCACTTACATTAGTCATAAGTTATGGCTATAATAAAAGCTGCCTAAAATCTCTCCTTGTTTCAGAGATACTCTTCCTCCACTGGGAAATAAAAATCCACTTTCCTTTTTGTTACGTGATAGAGTATCTTTCCACCATTAATTCATACACAAATACTCAGTTATCCATATCTTCCCGTCATGTCCTTCTCTACACTAGAAAACTCAATTTTTCGAAGTGTGATGTATCTCTTTCACTTCATGTACCATGCCTCAGCTTCAGGGGCTTCTTGGTACTGGTGGGTCAGTGTGCTTGTTCAGAAGCGAGATCATAGCATGGTGGCAGGTGAATTGTATGCTGAGGAGAATTATCACTGTGTTGTATGACAGCAACGTTTAGGAAAACTGTGACAGTCTCCACAGGCAGCGCGGGGTTAATCTTCTCAGAGGGACTTGCAGAGTCCACTGTCCCTGAGGATGGCAGGGGCTTTCTGCTTACAAAGAAGGCTCATCAGTTTTTAGAGGTTCAAGTTTCCCAGATTGTCTCAACGCAATTGAAAGGATTCAATTCATTGTCATCCATTGCCCTCACTTCAACAGTAGACACCCTGCTGCACAGCAGGTTCACCATGGTCTGTAAAAGGATGAGATTGTACGTTGGATTTTTCTGAGTCTCTTCATGTTGGTTTCTATCAGGGGAAACAGAGAAGGTCTCACTCAGGTCCTTTCGGAGCCTCTTGCACCAGGAACTTCAGCCATTTTTCTCAGATTCATCCACTGACTTTAGAAGTAGCCAACTGAACTTACTATCTTTTTTTTTAGTTTTCTAAAAGTATTTGAAGGTACCATAAACTCAAATGGCCCAGCTCCTTTCTTCTGATAAGTACCCAACGGAGATATTTTGCAAGTATTTATTGCCAGATCATCCCATGGACTACAGCATTCCCTTTACTACTGGAAGTGGAACAAGCCTGTCTTTAAATTTAATAATATTAGAAAATGAATTTCCAAATTTTTGGAAGAAAACCCTAAAACCTATCTCTAAAATTCTATTCCTCTATAATCAGTCCAAAAAAATCATATTCATCTGGGTCCCACATGCAAATGTTATGCATTTCTTTATTTTTATTTATATTAGCTGAGCATTTATTTTGTTGCTTGATTTCTAAAATTTTGTGTTTGATAATGATTGTTGTTCTTTAAATTTTAAGCAAAGTAGCTCAACACGGATGGTAGTTCTTCAAGAGAAATATACTGTTCTTTTCAACATTCAAAGATATTTTTAATGAGAACAGTATTTGAACATTACTGATGGCTGATCTGTAATTTCATATTACAGGTGAAACTGGTTACCTCGGTCGCTTTTCTTCTTTGAACTCTGTATCACTTTCACCATTACCAAACTGCTACTCTGACAAGAACCTTATGTGTAAACATATAACAGAAGGTTTCTGGTGGTGGTGACTAAGAGCCGGCTAATTTCATTTTAAAAAGTCAGTGGAGTGTGATCGAATTAAAATTAAATGTATGAAACTCTTATGGTTTTCTGGGCTAGTTTTCTTTATTTTAACTAGTAGTCTGTCAAGGGTCACAAAGTTTCACATCTGTTTCCTAAAATACATTTAACTTGTTCTTAACAATTTCACTTTTAACTTGCAATTCAACATCTCAATTCACCTCTCTGTTCATCTAAGTAGTATTTATATGAAGCATCTAGTCAGGAAGTATAAAACACTAGCAGCCTTCAGGGAACTGGGAAGAAGTTTCCTCAAATCTGAGTTAATTTCTACATCTACTACTTCTACAGTGACTACTCTGAAGCCAGGTTGTTGTTAGAAAATAACTCTCCTGTGCTTCATAAAATGAGAGCTTCTTTGATACACCCTGGTCTTGGTTAATGCAGTCAGCAATATCACAGTTAATGGAGTCTGTAGAAGTGTTCTCAGCTGGAAAATACTTTTGGAAGATATTTATAATAAGTTTAGTAATTGATTTTTTAAAATTTCATACAAGTAGTATTTTCTAGTTTATTCAATTCTTTAATCCAGGGGCTGGTTCCATTTGATGTTGTATTTATATTATAAATGGCTGTATATGTAGCTGTGCCTTAAATTCATTTTTAATTTGTAGCCATTTTCTAGTAGTTTTTGACATTAATAAGGAGATTTTCATACTTTTAACCCTTTTTCTTTTAAATGAAGTCAGAATGTTGAAAGAGGTGCAGGTTAGTACAGCTCCAAATTAATTTTGAACAGTCACATCTTCAAACTAGAAAAAGAAACACAATACAAGAATGTAATGGCATATTATACTACAGAAAGCTAATTTCCCGTTGCTATTACAGATTCACTCACTAAAAATGTCAGAACAATCTTATTTCATAATTTTAACACAAGAGTGGAGAGCTGTTATAACAGAGCAAGTATTTATGATAATTAGGTTTTGCTGAATAATGTAGTTCTTCAAAGGTGATAGTTGTGGATATTGATTTTTCAAATGGACTGGGCCATTGATTGAATGTAATTTGAAGAGGAACCAAATTAGTCTCTTGAATTTACCTGGAACAGCTACCAGTAGAATACATTATCTGAGAAGTCCCGTATCTATAGTTAATAGGTCAAGGACTGTCTCTCTCTGTTAGTTCACTTGTGAAATCATTTCTTAGTCAATAATGTTGATCTTTAAAACCTCAGGTAACTCTGATGATGTTTCCCAGTGATTGGTATTATTTTCTTTGATAAGATAAATTTTACAAACTTTTGAGATAAAAATTCTACTCTTTGACTCGTGCAGCAACGTAAGGAAGTAGGATGTTGACAACATTTTACAAGCATAAGCTATGCTTGTAATATGGAATATGGAAAAATGTTTGCCAAGAGAGTTGAAATAGAAGCAAAACAAACTGTCTTCAGGGAGAAAAATAATCAAAAACACCTTGTGCAAAACAGCAGATTATTCCTTATCAATAAGCAAAGAAAGCTTCTTTCATGGAAATTATGTAAATACATTCAAATTAATGAACTAAGAGATTTCTACATTTCTAAATGTATTTATTTTTCATATGTAGTCTTTCTAATATTGCAATATTATAGAATTTTGCCTATTTAATATGGAATATTAAATTTAATGTTAGTAAAATACAATAATACCTTGGTTCACAAACACTTCTATTCATGAATAATTCGGTTCATAGTCAAAAAAAGTGTTCTGCAAAATTTTCCTTCCCTTGGTAAACTACGCTGTGTGTAATAAACTTGAATGTAGACATCTTTCCCAGAAACGTGGAAAAAGTTAAACTAATGAATTGAATTCATGAACTGTGATAGTAAACTTTACCATAAAAAGACAAATCTTATCTCATATAGAAATATTAGTGATTTTGTTTGTTTTATTGTCATGAGCTCTGTAGAGCATTCTAGTATGTCTCTCAGACACACTTTAATTTTCTTTCATTCATCTTTTGGGGGTGATTAAATCTTGCACTTGATAGATATTCTTTATTTAAATTTATTTATTTATTTAAGAGAAAAAAGACACAGACAAGAAAAATGAAAAGCAAAAGAGATAAACAAACATCAACCACAAACCCCCAAAAATAACAGTAGAGGTTTTCAAAGCAAGATAATATAAATTTAACAATGTTTGTAATATTAAATATTGTTATCTTAAAAAAGGATGCTTAGATTACCACATATAGACTTGCAATATTGATCTAAACAAACACGAGTGTTAATTGTTCTTTCCCAAGAATTAATAGAGTTAGTAGTGTAGTCATTACAGCTATTTTACATGTATATATATACAAATTCACATCTTTTTACCTTTTCCCTTCCTTCTTTTCTCCTTTCGTCTATCTGAGTTGCTTTTCCTCTTTGAGTAGTTTCTAACCCTTACACAATATTTATTGTTGATTTTGGATATTTGCTCTTTCAGTTCCTTACACTAGAGAGATAATATGGTATTTTCACATGTGAGTTTGATTTATTTCACTTATGAGTATGGTCTCATGTCACATCCATTTACGTATAAAAGCCTCATGCAAACTTTCTTGCTAGTGGAGCAATTTTCCATTGTTCAAAAACACTACATCTTTTTTAGCATTTCTTGATTGATAATTTCTTGGGCTTTTTCCAAGATTTGGCTATTACAAATTGCATAATGCAATTTGCTGCTGTAAACATGGGTACCCATGTATCATGGCTGCTATAAACATGGATGCTGCTATAAACATATATCACTGTGGTATGATGCTTTCAGTTTTTCTGGGAAAATCCCCAAATGTGGGATATCTGAGTCAAATGGACTTTCTGATCCTAGCTTTTTGAGGAACCTCCACAGTGATTTCCAAAGTGTTTTCACCAGTTTATGTGCCCACCAACTTTGCAGAATAGTTCCTTTTTCCCTACAGCCCTTTGGTTGATTTCTTGATCTTGGTGACTGTTTCTTAAGTGAGATGGAATCTCAGTGTTGTTTTAATTTGAATTTCTCAAATGACCAATGATGCTGAACATCTTTTCATATATTTCTTTGCCATTTGTATTTCTTCATGTGAGAAGTGTGTGTTCATCTTAGATACCTATTTTAGAATTGGGTCTTTGAAATTTTTTAATTCTTCATATGTTCTAGATAGAAATTGTTTGTCTGAGGGACAGTTGGCTAAGATATTTTCCCAATTCATATGTTTTCTTTTCACTGTATTGGAGATTTCTTTTGACATTCAGTGTTATAATGAGGTGAGATCCCTGTTGTTGATTCTGGGAAGTATTTCTTGTGCAGTTTGATTTTTGTTTAGGAACTCTCTGCCTACTCCTATGTCATCAAGATTTCTACCTATTTTGTCTTCCAGCAGATTTAGTGTATCTGTGTTGATATTTAGATCTTGGATCCATTTTGACTTTAGTTATGTGCCTGGTGATAGACATGGACCTAGTTTTATTTTTCAGCATATTGAGAGCCAGGTTTTCCAGGGCCATTTTAAACAGCCTGTCTTTCTTCCAATGGACATGTTTGGTACCTTTTTTGAAGAGGAGGTAGCTGAGTGTGTTTGTAGTTGTGACTGTATCTTCTAACCTATTCCACTGATCTTCAGGTCTGTTTTTATTCAAGAACCATGATGATTTTATCACAGTAGCTTTGTAGTATAATTTCAAGTTGGAGATGTGATGCCTCCTGCCTTACCTTAGTTTCCAGAATTGCTTTTGCTATTCCAGGTCTCTTTTGGTTGCAGATGAGTTTTATCAACAATTTATTTAGATATTGTGAGGTAGCCAAATTGTATTTTGATTGGAATTGCATTAAATCTGTATAACAATTTTTGGAAAAATGGCCATTTGTACAATGTTTATTCTTCCTGTCCATGAACAAGGCATGTCTTTCCATCTCGTGAGATCCTTTTTGAGTTCCTTTTTCAGAGTAGCATAATTTTCAATATATAGATCTATACAGAGTATCATATCTTTGGCAAATAATGATAATTTAACATCTTTCATTTCTATCCTTATTGCTTTTATTTCTCTCTCTTGTCTAATTGCCCTGGCTATTGTTTCCAGAACTATACTGAATAAAAGTGGTGATAATGAACATCCTTGTGTTGTCTTGTTTTAATTTGAGAGTTTTCATTTTTTTTTAAGTTTGTTAAGATGTTGGCTTTTACTTTGTCATATATGGCTTTTGTCAGATTCAGGTAAGAACCAATTATTGTAACTTTCTGTAGAGTTTTTATCATGAATGAGTGTTGGATTTGGTCAAAAGCTTTTTTTGTATCTATTGAGATGATCATGTGATACCTGCCTTGGCTCTGTTGATATGGTGTATTACATTTATTGGTTTGTGTATATTGAACCACTCCTATATTCCTGGGATGAATTCCACTTGATCATGGTATATAATCTTCTTGATGATTTATTGCATTCTATTTGCCTTGATAGATATTCTTGTATATACTTCTATACAATTGTTGCATTTGTATAAGAATAAATGTTTGTTACACACATAGTATATTAATTTTGGATATTATATTGCACTAATGCTAATATACATTCCTGTATTTAATCACTGCGAAGTTGGATGCAGTTAAATCTCAAAATAACAAGTGACAACATTTCTTTTGGTAAATGGTAGTATGAATATATTATTTATAATTGCTTATTGAATATACATTATTTTTTTTATTTGTACTGACCTTTATTGGCATTTATGAAATTCTCAATCTTAGTTTATGCTAGTCATTGTATGGAGTTCTCTACTCTGCCTGGTGAGTATCACAGGTTATTTAACTTTATAACTTATTTTCCCATGTTCTATACACATATAGACACATATATCATTACTCACATACAAATATATTTATATATTAAATCTTACTAAACATTTTTTTCAAGTTTAAATAATTCTAACAATGTATTTTCCAATATTATTCTCTTGCCAATTCCTTTCAAGTTTATTTCAGCTTCTATAGTTTCAATTATATCATTTTAACATGTTGATATTTGTTTACTATTATCTCTGAGGATTTGTTTTTAGGTCTATCTTCCTTTTCAAAAATTTTTTCTTTTACTGAAGCCAATATAAGATTTTGTTTCTTAATTCTGTTTTTACAGCAATATCAAATAAGTTTTGTGTAATTTATAATGGTACACAATTTTCTATAATTCAGTTATACCTTGTCTTTACTTTTCCTTTTTAGATGTTCTGATTCATAATTATCTAGATGCTTTTGTTGACTCATTTTTAATTAATAGTATTTTATTTATATATGTACTATTATTCTGGAGGTTACTTTGCAAATTATATGCATGGAATATTAATTCAAATATTTACTCTCCTGCACTTCTGATAATACTATAACATTGGATCACCTATCTTACTACTGCTATCATGCACTTTAATTCTAATATATCACTTTAAGAAATTACTATAACTATTTAGGCAATCAGTATCATGGGCTAGTTATTTATGCTTTATATTACTTGTTGTTACTTCCTAAATTTTCATGTTTTTGTATGTGTTAAGCTTTGTATGTAAAGAATGCCAATTAGATTTATAATAAATATTTTTGATTCAGATATGTCTTTAAAAGTGCATAAATTATGGGATTTTGCTTTAATAAATTAGTGTAACCACTATCAAGCAATTTTACTTACACATATGGATAAACATAAGGAACTTTGGAGAATTTGTATAAAACTGTTAACACTGGTCATGACAGTATGGTGTAATTAGTATGGAGATGAAGATTGTCAACTATCTTTAAATAGCTTCATAATTCCTGACTTGTAAGTATGCATTATTTTTGCACATAAAGAATTCAGTAAAATAAATGATAGAACAGGAGAAAAATTCCTATAAAACACTCATTATGTAATATACTTAGTGTATGCATTTATTAAATAATTTTATTAACTAATTTGTGTGGCACTGATTTCTGAAATAGTATTCAATATTTTCAGTATTTCTATTTTAGTTTAAAGGCAGTAAATTTTCCTCTAGATTCCATTGTTTTAGGATGTTAGCAAGGAGAGGGTTTTGTATGTGTCTTTTATGAAGAAACAATGCCGTGTCCTCTGTCCTTTTGTATGCATACTTGAATTTTATCACATTCACCACACTCAGCCCACTTGTGCTTTGGGCCATTTTTTTCTCCTGCTGTTTTCTCTCTTTGGCATTTACACAGCTGCTTTCATCTCTTGATTGTTACAAGGATTTTGAGAAATTCTTAGTTGTTATTGAATGTAGCACTGCTTCTTCTTGTCCTAGGCCTCTCCTACTGGGAATCCATTTCCTTATATTTCAGAAGTTTTCCCTTTATCTTGTGAAAGGGAAGAGCTCTATGACATTTGCCCGGCAGCATTATCTATTCCTTGCAAGAAATAGAGGGAAAAGTTGGTCACTTTCTGACACAAGTCACAGCAGAATACTTGTCGCCCTCGTCGGATAACTGGAAGAGACAGAAAAAGCTATCCCAAGGTTGCTGAAGGAAGTCTAGCTTGAAGAAACCCACCAGAAAGCAGAAAACCATCTACCTTCATGGTTCAAGTAAGGCTATGGGATTTCACAATTTTTTCACTTTAGGTATAGCTGGATACTTCAACAGATCATCTGCAATATAAATTCACATTCTGTTACAGAACAAATTTGCTACTTATGCTTTTTTGTCACTTCCCATATCTTCCCTGGACATTTTATGGGACAAGAGACAGGGGAAATAATAAATGTTATCCTGACCACACACTGATCTTGCTTACTTATGTCTACACAAGTTTGTTGATCACACAGCTGACCAAAGGAAGTGACCCATCAAGTCAGGAGTTTCCTGGTCACCACTGACTGGGGAGTGTTTCACTTACTGCAGTCTCACAATTCTCCATTTTACATTTTTTAGTATTTTTTCTTCTTCTTCAGTTAGTTCTTCTGCTTATCTTTGCTGTTTTGTGCCATATGAATCTTCTGTTAAATTTCTCTGAGAAATTCCTAACTTTAGTTATCATATTCATTTGTCTTTGTAGAAAGAACTTGACATTTTCAATCTAACTGATGTTATCCATGTCATTATCTGATGTGTCCATCTTTTTCTCTATTGTAGTGCGAACATGAATTAGACTAATTTTAATTTGTTGTTCTTCTAACTTTTTATATCTGCATCACTCATTGTCTTCTTCTATTATCATTTTTTGCTCAAGGGTTCACTCATACGTTTATATCATTTGCAAATGTTTAGTAATGTTAATTGAATTGTCAGACATTTGCAAATAATGATCCCAATTATACTCCATGCTTCAGAGAGGAGTAAACTATTTTCCTGGATATTCATCTGTCTGTCTACACACACACACACACACACGCTTACACATGCATATAGACAGTAATTGTTTTATATTTCCTTTCTTTCTTTTTCTCTTTTCCCTATCCTTCCCTTCTTCTCTCAATCCTTCCCCCTTGCTGTCTCTTTCTTGTTTTTATCTTTATTTTGAGATACGATCTTCTAAGTCATTAGTTTGCTAAGGCTGCACCTAATAATACAACTCTCCTTTCTCGGCCTCCCTGAGTGCTTAGGTTACAGCCATGTGTCACCACATCCACCTCAAACATGAAGTCTATTTCAAAAAGAAGTTATTTACAAAGTAGTATCACTGAAGTAATATTTTATTTAACATAGAACTTACATATGAACAACACAGACAAATGAAGCTTTCTAATACTTTAAGACTCAATCTTTAAAGATTATTTTGTATACTTCATAATCAATAGACAAAAGTTCAAGATGAAAACAATAAACATAATAGGGCATGTTTACTATAAGAACTTTTAATTGGTTTGGAAATAAGAATCTGAAAACAGAATCACGTAGAAGACATCCACGCAACAACAACTGAGTTGAAACGATGCATTGTGTGATTTATAAGCCTATTTTTTTCCTTAAGGGGAAGGGGATTGTTAAAAGTACTGTATTACAAATTGTGAAAGCAAATAGCAATCTTTCCTTTTTTCTTTCTTTATTTTTTTCTGCTAGGAGGAATATTACCTTTTAAAAATAGCTTTAAGGAGTTTTGTATAAAAAACTGTCAATATTTAGACTTTAACTATTAAATGGATAAATTATTCATACATCCAAGAACAAACGAACATTTCTACAAATATATGAAACCATCGTCGCAATCAAAATAATACATCTTCACATCCAAAAGGTCCACCAGGTCCCCTCCCTTTTGTTACATTAGAAAACATTAAGTTAGATTTCTTTAAGAAATTCTTTAGAAATTCTGTATAACACAAACATTTCCTGAAGACACTGTATTGTATACAGTGTGCATAACTAAAACACTATCAGTTGAACAACACTATCCTTGCTGCACGATGTAACATATCATTGTCTATTGAATTACACTGTGCAGTGGCGATGATAAATAATTTGGATTAATGAATTCAAACATATCACTAGATACGTTTATAAATCCAAATCTTTTGTTAATAAACTACTGTATCTTGTGATTTACTAAACCTTAAAAAACAGACTAACCTACTGGAACATAAATACTAGAGTAGATTAGATTTATTAATTTAAAAGTTTCAGTGATATTAGACATAAAAAAGAAACATGCAATTAAATTAAAAGATAAAAATTTTATCAAAATAAAATAATTCACATATTAATGCCATATAAAACTGATAATAAATAAATATTGGAATAGATGACACTTGATAATTAATTGAATTGTGATTAAATAGATTTATATATTTGTATTTTTGCCTTTTTTCTCAATTTTTACTAAAATTTTAGAATGATTACTTTCATTTTGTTTTTAAATTATTTATGTTCATATTTATTAGTATAACATTCATAATTTTAAAAACATGAAATAGCATAATCCTACAAATATATAAAATTTAAACAATCATTTGCAAGCCAAAATATGATTTTATCTTATTTTTAATAAAATGAGCTTTTCTTTTCAATGTTATTGACAAGACATATTCAATATTTAGGCATTACTTAAATCTCAGAAAAACTTTACCTAAAGACTTTACCTAAGTCATAAGAAAAATCTTACAGAGACTAGACTAAAATATGCACATACTTTTTCAGAATAAAAACTAGTCTGAAAAATATCCTCAAACATGTTCCTTTTAAACTAATATTTGCTTTTTCTAATAGGTAAAAATTAATTCAGAGAAGTGAATATTGTAATGTAGTTTTCTCAAAACATTTAGAAATGACAGGTGAGACTGGAAATTTGTATATGCTTACATATTTTAAGTATTTTGTTCATTTAATCAGTATTTGCTAAGAACTCTTTATTCATAACATGATAATAAAGAATAATTTATAAACACTATATGATAAATAAAATGGCATTTATAACAGAAATATGGATCAGAAGTTGAAGATATTACAAGCTAATGTATTGACAGTTAAAGAGATAGTTATTTCATTCTGCTTATAATAATAATAATATTCTATGCTATTCATACTAATATTTTCCACAAGGACTGGTCAAAATTATGCAATTTTTAAAAATACGCTTAAATAAATTCAAGAGGAAATAAAAAGAAAAATTCTGTGACATTCACTCTAACCTTTCTCCTTAGAGTGGTCAGATGATTTTAGAAGACATTGCTGAGCGGTTGGCAAGCTGAGGAGAAAAAGACAACACTCAAATGGAAGCCAGTGAAACAGAAACAATGTATATCTCTGCACAATCAGAAAACACCTTTGACATGCATAAGGACAAAGCAAAAATAGCACGGCTTTCCCAAGACCATATCCATATTTTAAGATCATCTATAAAATAGAGTCAAATGATATTTTCACTAAGGTCAACAAAATATACCCAGTTACAGAATATACTTGACTTTTTCCCTATTGAATCATTGTGATAAGTTAAAGAAACTGAGATATTTATGAGAAACATGTTATCTAGTAATGTCCAACTGCACTGTATGAACATAACAAACTCAGAATCAAATTTCAAGACATTATGGCTGACTGTGCCAAAAAGGAAGAAATAATGTGTGTTTTTCAAAGAATTTCATCAGTTAAAAAACCATGATGGAACAAAATATAATTGTAGTTTACTTTATAGAGAAAAAAAACAGAAAAAAATCAAGCAACAAATAAACAATTAAAAAACAACAGCCAAAGCAAAATGATGGCAACAACAACAACCAAAAAAGAAACAATGATGATACAGGATTTCAAAACAAGATGATAGGAATTTAAGGATGGTTGTTACATTGCATATTGTTATAGTCAGTATAATTGCTCAGGCTGCCAGATAGAGGCGTGCAAGATTGATCACACAGTGTATTTTCCCTTAGAGCAGTTTTTTCTCCCTTTACTATATCTATTGTAACTTTTGGATCTCATTTACTCTTTCAGTTTCTTGCATTAATGAGACAATACTGTGTTTACACGTGCAACTCTGTCAGATATTATTTACAAACATGTAACAGGAAGTATAAGATGAACCTCACAGTGTTGAATTAAAATTCAAGGCATTTATACGTAAAGGGATTCAACTAGAAACCATACTCATAAGTGAAATAAATCAGACTTGAATGTATAAAATATAATTTTACATATACAAGAATGGGAAAAAAACAGGAATAAAATATAATTTTTGAACAAAAGTATAGGAAAAGCAGAAAATGACACTATACATAAGCAAAGAGGAAAGAAGGCTGGTGGATAGGCCACCTTATAAACTGGTTTTCTTTTTACTTTTTTTTGTTTGTTTCTTTGAAGAAGACAGAACAGAATAAAAGGAAAGCAGAAAAAGAACTCAAAACTAAGAAAGTATGAAAGGTGCTCCTGAGTGTAAGTATAAAGAAGAATAACAATTGTGTTTGCCTGGAGAGACTGTCAAGGCTCAGACTAGGTTAAGTAATGCTTCTTTGGATATAAAATAATGTTGGAAGATGGTGTTTTGTTACTGAGCTACTAAAACAAAACACCTCAGGGATTTTTCATACAAAGTCTAAAAAGATCTTCTTTAGTATATTCTGTTTGTTAGGAAGTGTTAATATTTTACTTATAAAAAGGAGAAACCTCAAGAAGATTTTTTAAAAAAATATTAATATTAAAACAGAGACCCAGAAGTTTAATATTTTTAAAAATGAAATCTAATGACTAGGTTATTAATTAACTCAACCCAAAAAGAATTCTAAAGCACATAAAGTACATTCCATTAAAAAAGAGGCCAGGTCCCTATGACTGTCTGCTAAATCTGGCTGGAAAGATATAACTAATGCTGTTTATTTGCAAACATTTTGAGGAAAAAAACATGATATTTTGACATTAAATGTCCAAATTTTTCAGTAATTGTCAATTAATTTAGCAAGCTCAACCATAAACCCAGTAAATAAAGTTTAGTTCAGGTTTTTATACTGAAGTAGTTTGAAAAAGAAAGCATAAGATCATGTTTTAAAGAAATAATATTCCATATGCAAGTAGTTTTCAGTGATGATATTATATATTTCTAATACTGAAGTTTTCATATTTTCCCATCAAGACATGATGACAAAGTATTATCTGCAGTGGTTAATTGCACACTGGATATCTTTTTGATGCCTATTTTATAGTACTTAGGATTTGGGGATGTATAATTATCAAGGGCATCATGTGTTTTAATCAGTTTAAGTGAGTCACTGGATGGCTTTTGATTCAAGATGGGAGTAAATACTTCACAAGGAAAACAGAAACATAACAACACAGAACTTCATCTAGAACATCTGTATGTGAGCTTCAAACACTTCATAAATTTGAATTATGTGGTACAGTTATTGAAATTTATGATCTTTAAAAATATATTTCCAAGTACAAGAAGGTAAATAATAAAGCAAACTCAACAAAACCAATAATAACTTCACATTCAAAGAATAAATACAATATTAGTTCTAAAGTTGAACATTATCTTTATTGCAATATTTGTACATTTTGGTGTGTTCTCAAAGAACTCTAGTATTTTATAAAGCTTGATATGTATAGGTAATATACTTTAATAACAATATTTTACCTATAAATCAATTACAAGTTATAAGAAAAAAACACACTTGCATGTTGTTAAATTATTTTGCTATAAACTGTGTATAAATTCTACTTCTTCCAATCAACCCAAAGGCATGTGGAGTCTTACTTTTTAGTGCAGCATTAATACAGTACTTATTTCTGCTGTGCCTAACTCTTGTGGGAATTGCTTAATATGTGAATAAAGACCTGGTCTTATGAATAAAAATATAAATGGTGACCACAAATGGAAGCACCTCAATGAAGCAAGCGAAGAGAACACTATTCCAAGAGACACTATAGCCCTGCATCTATAAAGAGTAATCAATATAATTTCCTGAATACATTCATACACTGTGCCTCTTTCACTGAGGATGGCTGAGGTCTCAAATAATAGATCCTTGAAAGTCTTGTCATGACTTCAGAAGCAAGCCAGGATCTAGGTTTTGTGAAGCTTAAAATTGATGTAAGTTGATAGGCAGGCTAAACTTTTAGAAAAATACAACAAAATCATCAGTGCAGAATTAAGCACGCAAGTGTTAAACACAATATGAAAATTGCAAATTACATTAGCAGTTACCTAAATGTGGTAAATTATTTCCATGAGTTTAAAAACCAGCTAAATGTTTTAAAGACAGTAACTGTTATCTCATTTTCAGTTGAACTGATTTAAAAAGAATTTCTGGAAAATTATTACAGACAATGTGACAAATTTATTACAAAGTGAAGTTTTTCTTTATTCTCTTGTTCCTGATACCAATTTTTATGCATTTATTAGAATCCTTAGTCATCTACTTAGTTACATAATCAGAATTACAATTTTGTGCATTAAAATTCTATTTCATTATTTAATTAGAATTATGACTTTATTATGTTTATTCTCCTGTCTCAAAATATATTATAAAATTAACA
This sequence comes from Dolichotis patagonum, assembly GCA_004027295.1. Lineage (NCBI taxonomy): Eukaryota > Metazoa > Chordata > Mammalia > Rodentia > Caviidae > Dolichotis > Dolichotis patagonum. Next base: position 9,641 of record PVJX010025395.1, on the reverse strand, counting down.
AAGAACATCTGCACAAGAGAAATAGAAAAGGATCATAATATGACAAATTTCAGGCAACATAAAAGTTTATTAAAATATCAACTCATGCGAATTTTGAAATAATTTTCTCCTTGCACCTTTATCAGTGAACTATCATTAAAATAAAAATATTTAAATAAACTTCCACTTAAAAATTTTCAACAGGTTTTGTATACATGCAAAAAATAAACACTAATAATCAAAATCTAAGAACCAACTTTCCTAACTGAGCAAAACCCCAAAGAACATTTTTCAGAAGCTTATAAATCATAACTCCACGTTTCAAGGAGATCTTCATGCTTTTATTTTTGTGCTGCTGGAGATTGACCCCATGATCTTGTACATACCAGGCAATCATTCTAACAATAAGCAATGCCCAGTCAGGCATCTTCTATAAACTAGATTTATATTAACTTTGCTTGTTACTTGTATTACTCTACCCCATAAAACTTCTTTAATGAGTTGATTTATTTTAAAACCTTACTTTAACATATGTGGTGAGGATTTTGTGACACAACTGTTTAAAACCTCTTCTACTTTTCAGACATGTGGTCTATCTTTGAAAATTTGTTAATCATAATTAACTGAAAGAGATCCCGTGTGTTCTAAGAATACAGCATTTTATATTCAGGTGAAAAGCACACATTAATTCATGGGGTATATAGCTGAAATGTTTTGCTGCCTTCTGCCTTACTTAAGCTCATGGTGAAATTTCTCAGTCTAATATTTTATACTAAGAAACAAACAAAAAAAAAGAGCAGGCAACAGTCATAATACTTAGCAATCCATTGATTTTTAGATATAAGAAAGGCTGAAAAGGAACCAAAAAGACATTCTATCTATAGAGTTCATGAAAACATTTATTAAATGATATCAAAGGAAATATTATATAGGAGAAATAATAAATTATATGGTAAAAGGTTCATAAATGCCCATAACATTAGAAAGGAATTAAAACTCACTTTGTGTATAGGAGATAAAAAGACATTTAAAGAAATAAAAATATATCTATCCCTAATATGGAACAATTTTAATAATACAAAAATTAAAGTTAAATACAATATTGGTATTAGTATGTAAGTGGGTATAATTTGTAAGATACAAGGATTGAATTAAAAATCCATGAAAAAAGCCAAATAAAATTCATACAATTAAGATAAACTTGTAACTAAAAAGTATGAGAAAATAAAAATGAATAAACCTTTAGAGTGTTCTAGGATATAGAAAACTACACAAGATAAAAATCCTTTGAGGACACAAAGCTATCCCAAATGGAATGCTTCCTCTTGAATTTCAAGTGTTAAAAAATGATGATGCAGGAAGACCTAATTTGTGCTACTGAACAAGCCTATCTATTATTCTTACCATAATGTTGGGTTCTTGACCCACAGGAATGAGGAATTACCATTGGACAGAGAAAACAGGGTTGCAAGCAAATTCATTTAAAAGATATAAATGCAAAAATAACCACAACAGAAACCCAAAGACATAAAGGCAAGAAGCTGTAAGATATAAAAGCAAGGAAGTTTCATTTCCACTGGTGGGAGGGGGATGGGGCAGGATATCCATATAGGCTCCCACTGTGTAGAGATTTTTAAGGAATTTAGAGGGGAATTTTGGTCTTTGCTTTAGCACTTTAACCTCCACTCTAGAAGAGCCTATATGTTTTGGAGGGGCCAAGTCTGTGCAGTCACATAGTATCCATGGAGGACCCGTGTGCCCTCGAGCCAGTGACTGGCTTGATCACACTCTGGGGTGGTCTCAGACAGCGAAAACACACTTACAAAATATTTTTGTAAGATACCTGAGGGTTGTGACTCAACAGACTCCATTTTGAATTTTCTGACTCCATTTTGTGGCCACTGACTCATAGAATTTTAATTCTTATGTCACTAGGGCAGTAGCATTATTATTAGTACATAACAAAACAAAACAACAAATCCAAAAACAAAAACAAAAAAAAACAACAACAAAAAAGAAGCAAGACATATTCATATACTTCAAAAATTTTCTGTAAATCTAAAATAGAGTTAATTTAAATCACTGCAGATTTGGAATTGGTTCTTCCATTTTTAATCTAATGAAGCTCAGATACACTGGAAATAATATGAAACCTTAATAAATAAAGTTAATGTATGTCCAATATTATGAACATGAATCTCTAAATTAGTCATAATTGTTTGAAGAAATTTTCAAAATTAAGCATTACTTATGAAATCTAATTTCTACAACAAATATTATGGGTTTGTTAAGGCAGACTAGGTAAATTATACTGTGGTCCTTGGAAATGAATGCAAATTCTGATAAGCCACAGCCTATCTAAGAGTTTGGAATATTTGCCAAGAAATGTTTCAGGCTGAGAGGAGACCAAGACCCAGAGAGGGATCTTGTGGGCTGTAACCAGCAAAGTTACATACGTTGTAGTGGAGCTGGGAACAAACCTTAAGAGTAATACAAGCTACCAATTTTCAGGATACACACATAGTTTAAATTTGTTTGAATTTTGTGAATCATAGTCTTGTTACATTGTAGCTTTATCACTATATTGCTTATTAACAAGATTAAAAGGCAGCTTGATATTCTTTCTTTCAGAATGTCTTTTTTGCAGAAGACATTATATTTCTGTTACAATATTTATGTAAGTTCCATGCAATGGAATTTTTAATATTCAAAGGCAATTTCTATAAATAGCTTGATGAAGTGATACTACTTTAGCAATTGAGTAGAACCTTAATATCATTTTTAGGGAAACTATTATGAAAGCCAATGCGTTTTAAAAAGGTTAATTAAGGTCACATTTATACAGGAGTGGATGGAACCTAGATTCAAACTGAAGTAATTTCAGACCATATCAGACTATGCTTTGGTTCCCTATAGAACAGGAAATATTAAAGAAGAGGAAAATAGAATAAGCAAATAACTTGTGTTACACATGTAGAAAAATTTTCTACATATATGGATACATATGCTAGTGTACCTTTAGCTTAGCAACTCTGAAAAAAAAATAAGTCATTGTATTTTCTTACTAAAACTGTTGTAATAAAAAAGCCAAAGAGTTGGTATTCTCAAAAAGAAACATATTAATTTACAATCCTGTAGGCTAAAAGACAGAAATTACAGCGTTCCGCAGCTTCCTCCCCGCTAAAACTTCAAGAAGAATCCGTTACTGACTTTACAGCTGGTAGTAGTTGCATGAGCTTTATTGGCATTTAACTTGCAACAACATAACTCTAGTCTGTCGCATGATCTTTTCCCTGCGTGTCTCCTTATGTTTGCAATACTCTTACTGGTTTAAGACTACACATGAGGCCCAGAGATTAAGCTCAGTGGTATCAGCACTTGCCTAGCAAGTGCAACATTGGGAGTTCGATCCCCAGAACCATTAAAAAGAAGAAGAAGAAAAAAAAAAAAACACAAGACTATACATGAATGCAGTATGAGTTCATCCGAATTAACCAAACTGACTACAAGGACACTATTTCCAGATAATATAGTATACTGAGTTAATGGTATTGAGAGCTTCAATTTATAGTTTTGAGGAAAATGCTCTTGTCTTTTATTTTATTCATTTTGAGGACTATTGTACATGAGACATAAGAAAGAAAACTGTGAGCTATTTATCCCTCAATCTGTACAAATTTAGAAATCAAGCAGATTCAGACAGAAAAATTGTTCTTCCCTAGTTGATCTGTGTTGCAAAGCATAGATTTATTCCAGAAAGCTCTAAGGCCATTCATTAGCTTAAGAATACTACCGGCTCAAATGTAGACAGAAAGGTTTTGTCCCCCCCAAATTTCTGAATGCAAGAATCTAAGTTTTGCTGTTTGTTTTCAACAGGATGGCACAAGCCATAGAGCATAAGCAGACTAACTTTTTTTGATGTGACATAGTCTTCTTCCCTCATTGCTCCTAAGATATTTTCAATGAAACCTTTTGTAAAATCTAAATTGTGAAGTTATATATATTTATTGAAATAAAGATTTTGAATAACATTATGAAACCAATTTTGGGTTTCTTTAAACCTTTAACACACTTTCTTGTCTTAGCTGTCATATTTCCAAAATTTATTGTGAACATTTCCCTATGGTCATTAAATTATCACTTTAATTATCACAAGAAAAACTATACAAGAATTAAGGGGTTGAGTTTGATTGACATTTAGACAATATTTTAACAATGCACCAACACCTTTGTCATTTTGTCTATATCTTTAACACAGTTTTGGAGTTAGAGTTTGAGCCATGCTTAATCTTCACAGAAAAAGTCTATGATTATGAATTAAGGTATGATTACCTTGTAAACAACATAATATGAGCAAAATTACTTCTGGGAAAAGAGCAACTAGTGCCAATGCGCTATGGTAGCACCAATTATTCTCTGTAGATCTAAGAATGGCAAACAGCATTCTCAGCATGCTGGTATAAGTTTTATCAAGTTAATTGTGTGGAGTACCTAAGATATGTCAGACACTAGTACAAGTATTTCACGTGTTGATTAATTTACTGCTCATAACTATCAGTATGTACTTAATGCAATCAGAATTTTTGAAAGATATATAAGCTTGTTGATTTCAGTTCTTTAACTGAGTTTAATTTATGGGCAAGGGTTAATGTTGGTACTTTGCTTTCAATGTTTAATCTCAAATATTATTGTGATAAATTTAATGATATATTTATAAATATGTAGTATATGAAGAAATAAACCCTAAATAATGTGGGACGTATTCTACTGTCTACTAATTTATTAAACAACTAATACTTTAGTTAGTTCTAAGACATATTTAAATCACTTCTAGAGTATCACTTGCCTCAGTATTTATTATATACTTAATTCACAGAGGTTTTTTTATGCAGTTGTACAATTCTTCATTTCAATTCCTGCTACAAAATAGTATAACAGAAACAAGAAAGTATACATACACTTATTCTCTCATATCTTTGGTTTTATATCTTAGACTAAATAACTAACTGTAACTTTTTCAAGGGTAAGAATGATGAGATTAAGCAATATTGTTTGAAAGTATTTATTAAAAAGAATATCAAGTTAGTTATCACCCAATATCTCAGGTTAACTGTCTATTTAAAATGTGCTTATAAATTATTTAATCTATCCTTTTAAAAATGTTAATTTTCCTACAATACAGAAGTATAGTTTACTGTAAGAAATTGAGAAGTTGCATTAAAAAAATAAAGATCTGCTTATGGTCTTACCTACTTACAGAATAATGCTGTTGAGTTTGATTTACATGTTTATATCTCTTTGATTATATTTTTCTGTCTTTATTAGGTATTTCAAATCAACTTGTATCATTGTATCATTTCTCTAGACAAACTGTCCTTTCCTCCAGATGTCTCTATCTTTGTGTGTAATATTACCCTCACCAAAATATCCTCACTAAAACAGTAGCTGAAGTGTACAGGAGATCAGTCTCTCCTCAACACTGCAACAGAATCTGACTGTATTTTGTATCAATTCTATTTATAAGTGCACCTTTTAGGCCCTTACACAGACTTTTATTCCCATAAATTGTTACAAAATTTCAATCTAGTACTGTATCTACTTTGCCTGCAGTTAAAATGACCAAATCGTTTACATTGAGCCCCTACATTGATTTCCCCTTGAACTTATACTATAAAATCCAAATTTCCTGACATATCTTTGTACTTTGAAGTATGTTTTCCTGAAAGCTGCAGAAAGAGATCTTTAATACAGTTTTGGAGTTAGAGTTTGAGCCATGTTTAATCTTTCCTCCCCCTCAAAACCCTCCCCTTCCTATGGATCTGAGGTTCCACTTCTACAGGCTCAGCGATTTCCTCCATTTATACAGTCTCTATTACCAGACTAAGAGCTCTGACCTGCGTTTACCTGGACCAGTACAGTGCAAGATTTTGAAATGCATGGAATACCTCAAGTTACTCTGCCTTGTATCTATAAATTTTGCATTTAAACTGGTCACCCCCTTTGTCATAGTTTTTCTTATGATGTATTTCTTCCAAGACAGCATGACAGAAATCATACCTAAAAGACCATAGAGATGCAAATAAAAATAGAGTATCTCTATGTCTGACTCAACGAATAATTTGTTCATTGCATTTTTCAACTTGAACATTTGATATTTTATTATCTTTTTACTACTCCATTAAATATCTTTGCTGTTATATGTCTTTGCATATCTATCCTTATTAGATTGAAATGCTTTTGGAAGAGAGATTTTAACTGATGCAATTTGTAATACTGTATGAAATAATTCTTTCAGAAAGATTAGTATACATGCATTATTTTTCATCATGTTCTAACGTATAATTCAAATACATATGTTTAAATTTAACAACTAAACACTGTGTTCATAACATTTTGAATTTACTTCTTTTAAAATGTTGAACATTTCTTACTTTTATTGCTTCCTTTTATAGTAAAAATATCAGTGGAAAATGTTTCCCTGTGCAATTGAATTTTTAAGAGAATTTAGGATGTGCCTTGTAGGACATGACTACAACGGGACAATCTATGCTAACACTGTAAACATCGCTCAAAGAACCAAGACTGATGCCATGTTTTCTCTGCACTCTGATTTATAATAACTGAGGTAGAGGAAAAATTAAACATATTCTGCATATCTCTGAAAATTAAATACAAAAAATTGTCAATAAATCTTTAAGCCCTACAAATGACAAAAGCTTTGATTATTTCTAATCAAAATAAAGTTTTAATAATAATATTTTATTTGGAAATGTATTCATCAATGAAACAATTTAAAAAATATACTCAGAAGTACATGCATAATGTTTTCATGATTTAACTGATTTCAACTTTCAGTTTCTCTCATATAAATATACTATTGGCATGTTTCAAAATATGTTTCATCATAATTTGCCTTTATTTGTATTCAATTTATTGAGTGGTAAAACCTCTAGTAGTATATACGAATAATAAAGTTTTTCTGTACTAAACTATATATATATATTACAGAAAGCTTCAAATTTCTTATTGGAAGCTTAATTTATGACAGAATTAAAGTGTAACTAATAATTTTGAAGTTTTAAAATCCAAGAATTTAGCAATAAATGACATGAAGGACATAGAGAGCCTTTGCAAATGTCTGAAAGAAGTTTCTTGACTCTATCATATGTCATTCAAAGATAACAGAAACTCAATTGTTTTTGTTACTGAACAATGCAAGTGGAAATATTTATTCAAAGGGATCATTTATTACATCACAGCATTCTCTATTTGTATTTTCAATCTTTTTAAGATTAATTTTTTCTGTGAAATTAAGGGTTTTGTTAATATTTAGATGCCATATTTCCTCCAAAATCTAATGCTGTTTTTCGTGTTCATCATTTTATTATATCATGAGATAATTTCAAAGACAAGAGTTAAACGTGCTATGGTCTGAATATTGTTGTTCCTTTAACCATTTAATCTTGAATGTGTTAATACTAGGAACTAGGGTCTTTGAAAGGTGACCAGTCATGAGAGTTGAATGGTTTTATAAATGAAATATCATCTTTTTACAAAGGCAGGAGAACACCTAGAGAAAACAGATTTTGGAGAAAAAAGCAAACTGTCCTGATGACTCACTAACATATTCTGGTACCTTGATCTTGCACTGCAAAGCCTCCATAGTTGAGAGTCATGGATTTCTGTTACTTACACATTACTAAGTCTAAAGTACTTTGTGATTATAGCAATGTGAATGTCTACTTCACAATTCCCAATGCAATATGAAGGAAATACCAGTTTCTAACCTTGAACTGTTAATGAAATTGAAGCAAAAATACCTTTCAACTTTGAGAAGTATAACCTACAACAGTGGTGTAGTTGACATGATTCTATTTTCCTTAGTGTTAGTAATTAGCCTACATATGAGTTCACTCTGTATAGTTAAATGCCTTAGATAAAAATTGCTAACCTGAAGAGAGTTTTCCAAAGATGGTGGACCAGTAGGTAGCAGGAGAGGGACCCTCTCTGAGAGAGACAACTTAAATGCCAGAATAAAACACCCTGGAGAGACCCAAACAGAGGGAAATGGACTCTCTCAACCCAGGAAAAAACTAAAGTTAAAAAAACCACTCAAATATGAGGTCCCTGGATCAGAGAGCACTGAGCCCTCCTGGAGCCGCCTGAATTCCTGCCCGAGATTGACATGACCAACCAAACCATGCTGAAGCGACTGACTTGAGCGGCCAGAGTGTGGAACTCAATGGCCCTGTGTGCGCTCGACCGGACCCGGCCCTGCACGTGACGCACCCAGAAGCACCATGAATTCTCACTGCAGCCTCGCTGAGGTCAGAGGTCGGGGAGCCCAGCATTTGTCAGGGACCGGCATCATCACGTGGTGAGTGATGGGAATAAGACCTTCCCATGGGAAAGGGGAACCGAAAGGAAGACATGTTGGATTTGGGCAGGAGAGCCCTAACCCCATAAGGAAGTGGTTTCAGTTGGTTGCTCCCCTCGTCAAGCGGATTGGTGGAATCTTCTTGGACAGGGCCATGCCTCTGGCTGGAACCCAGTGGGTCCCTACAAATTAATTCTCTGAGCTCGGTGCACACTGATGCAGTGAAGACCTGCAAAGGTTGACTGCCCCGGAGGGGAGGAGCCAGCACACACTGCCTGTACTTGAACTTCAGTCTCTGATAGCAGAAGGCAGAGGGCAGAAGCTCCTAGCCTGTGCCCTCTAGAGGAATTTTAACCAACAAGAAAACGGGCTGGGAATTGCACTATACACTTGTATGGAAGGAACCAAAAACATGACAAGAGGGAGAAATAAGAAAAAACCCCAGCCCCCAACCCTGAGAACATTGATCCAGGAGAGGTAAATACAAAAGAGATTGAGGGCAGAAACATGCAATATCAAACACAGTGTTAGCAGATATAAAGAGATATCTTCAGGGCCTTGTAAGCGGGATCAAAACTGAAATATTAATTCAAATTAAACAAGAGATAAGTAGATTAATAAAAGAAAGGCTGGGCAATGCTCAAGAAGACACAGACAGAAGAATGGAAGAACACAAAAGGAGAGAAATGTTTAATGAAGAATAAAAAAACCCTAGAATTCAAGAAGCAAATTCAAAGAGATTATCAGGAAACTAAAGACTCCATAGAAATCTGGCAAAACTGCTTGAAGGAAACCAAAGATAGACTATCAAAAATTGAACACAGGCTTGCAATGTGTGATCATGAAAGGAAAGATCTCTTAAAAATAACAAAGGAGCAGGCAGTAACTATACACAGACTAGAAGACAACAAGAGAATCTATAACTTAAGAATAAAGCATGTGAGTGAAGAAGCAGGAGTCAAAACAGAGGAATTGCAAAGGCTATTCACAGAAATTATTAAGGAAAATTTCCCAAGCATAGAAAAGGAAATGATATGCAGATGCATGAAGCATACAGAACTCCAACCACCTACAACCAAAACAGAGCTACATCTAAACACATAATCAAGACCCCAGAAATTCAATATAAGAACAGAATATTAAAAGCCATCAAAGAAAAGAAACAGATCACCTATAAAGGAAAACCCATCAAAATCACAGCAGACTTTTTGACTCAGACCATTAGGTCAAGAAGAGCTTGGAGTGAAGTAATTCAAGCGCTGAAGGAGAACAACCTCCAGTCCAG
>PVJX010025394.1:0-26958 GCA_004027295.1 Dolichotis patagonum | reverse complement strand
GTTTTCACTAGATGCGTTCACTATTTCTTTCACTGTTTTTATCAATTCTTCTTTTACCTGGGCAAGTATTTCTGGTTTGAATTTCTCCATAGCTTTCCCTATTTGCATATTTATTTGATTTGATATCATTTCAGACATTTCAGGTGTATGGCTTCTTTTTTCTTCTATGTACACAGCTTCTAAGCTTTCTTGGGGAGGGCTCGGGCTTTGAGCCTGCCTTTCGGTCTTTCCTTTTGTCATTTTTCTATATTTCCTTACTTTGAGCGGTGTTCCAAAGGTTTCTCTGTTTATGTGGCAAATTACCTGTTACACCCTCAGTTCCTGGAGGGGCAGTGGTTCCCCCACAGGCTCTTGGCTTCCTCACAGTGTCCTAACTCCCCTCTGTGGGCTCCTGGCTCCCTAAATTGTAAGGGGAATGCTGGGTGTGGCCACCCAGGAGCCTGTGGAATCTCAGGCAGGCCAGGCCTCCGTGCTTTGTCCCAGGCAGGTTCCCTGTGAGTGAAGGGCCTACAGGTCCCAAAGAGTCAGGCCAGAATGTTGGTTTCTGAAAAGTTCCCGGTCCCAAACAGACCTGGCCAAGATGCCAGTCTCCACAATATTCCCAATCCAAACAGCCCGGGCCACTCTGCGGGTCCAAGTGTTTCGGGTCCCAAAGAGACAGGCCGAGATGCTGCTTTCTGGGAGACTTCCTGGGGGTGAAGGGCGGGGCTACGAGCCCAGACAGAACCGGCCCAGTTGCCGATCTCCAGGCAGTTCCTTGCGGATGAAGGGCGGGCCTACCAGCCCCAAAGAGTCGCGCCGAGATGTAGGTCTGCGCAGACTTTCGATCCAAACAGCCAATACCTCCTGTTTCATAATGGGCCTTTATGGCCATTTAGTTTCATGATCTTCCATGGCCAGAAAAATATTTCCAATCAGTCAGAACCATTTATTTGTTATTTTGGTCTCAACCAAAGTAATTTGTATTTTCTTTACTTCATTATACTTTGACTATTCCTCTAAATACATTCAGCCACTGTAACAAGCCTGCACCTGTAGATCCACTCACCTTTTAAACTTGCTGAAAAGGCTATGATTTGGTTTATTTTGCTTTCATCTAGAAATTATTCATAAAATGATTCACATTAAAATAAAAACAAGGAAATGCTTTGTTAAGGTTACTCTCCAGTTTTTTGAGTCTGCATCTATCACAACTTTGGTTTAGTATTAATTTATTAGTTATAGCACGAGAAAATGTTAGTGCTCTCTTTAATTATTAGGTTAGAGATAAACTTCATAACTCTTAGCATGAATGTAAGACCAAACCATCTTCCAGCTGATTCACTAGATGATGAGCTAACAATGCTGGTAGAGGAAAATAAATGGAACAGCTGCTTGCTGTTGACTTACAATGCTGTCATAAATAGCTGAATAGATGTGGTCCTCTTGGGAGGTTAGAATTTAATCTTTACCTACAAGTTTCAATGCATTTTCCCTTGGGGATAAGTTCACAGCTATAAAATTTGAAAGGCAGCTTGCCATCCACCACTAAATAGTCCTGATAAGGAGCACTTATCCTACCTGAGGCTTTTCTCATTCAAATGTGTTTGCTAATTATGCTGCATGGGGGTCCACCTCAGGCAGGGCAATGAAAGTTCAGAACAGCTATGAAGTAAAGTTTAATACAAATTGCAGACAATAACAATACAGTCTAATTCAATTCACTTAGCAAGAAAAAAAATCATTATGATAAAATAAGATGTGTTTCACATAAACCAGCAATATAACTTCTTTAAAGTTATAAACTTCTTTAAAGGTAATGTGAAGACTAGGACAGTTCATAGAGTAATTGCCTAGAACTTGGACTTGTGTTTGTCCTCAAGCAGCACCACAACAAAAGACATAGAGTATGTTTTTTCACGTAGGATATGTTGGCCTATAATGCAGTACCAGCCCCAGGGCATCAGAGGCAGGAGCATTCCTATTTTAGACCAACCTAAACTACACAGTGAAAAGCTGTCTCAGAGAGACAGAGAGGGAGAGAGAGAAAGAGCTCTAACCTGGAGGCAGAAGGCAGAAGGAAGCATTCAACTTGACCCTTGGTTAGTGCTCCCTAATGTTTATGACAGGTAAGTGGTATTTGCACATTGGCCAGCAAGATTTCCAGCTAAGTTGAAGAGATTTGTATCTTACTGAAAACAACCACAAAAACATCAGCAAGCATAAATTAACTATACTATAACTTGAGCAAATAAAACAAAAAAGGAAATAAAAAGATTATCAAACTTAGAAAAATATTCCCAATCACACATATTTTACTTCAAAAACATTTAATTTAAAAGTTAAGATCAGGTTAATGTCATTCAAGAGTATGCACTTACATTGGTTTAAAGCTACAATATTGTTTATTCTCATATTGTACTATCTTTTTAAAAAGTAGCCGCTGCAAAGGAAGATGACTTTCAATATGCACAGTTTCCTGAGTTTACGGTTCTCTTTAAGCTAGTCCAAGGGAAAATTAAACAGCCATGCAATAGTGTTACTAGTCATTTATAACATCCTCTTAATTATACTAAGTGTATGAGGCATAGACTGTACATGTGGCCTTATTCATCACTATGGTTATTTTAGAAACTCTTATGAAAGAAGAAGGGCAACTTATAAAAAAGTTAATGCTTGTAACTCAGCATTGTGGCATCATGATGCACCTATAATCCTAGTATTTTGGAGGCTGTGGCAGGAGGATCACTGCAAGATCAAAGCTGGCTTGGACTACACAGGGTGACCCTTGTTGGAGACCACTACCCAACTCTTCTGAGCAGGATTTAAAATTAACTAATTGGCTTTCTATGTTTATCTGTGAGTCTGTCCTAGGCCTCTGCCCCTTGCCTGGCGATGGGAGCTGATTCATAGTAAGTGAACCTCTATGAATCACTGTTCCTCCTCACTGAGGCTGGTAGTGGCCTGTGAGGCCAGAGATATCTCAAAGGGCAAGATAAGACCGCAGTGCGGACACTTGGTTCAAACACCAATTAAGTAGATACAGACTGCAGCTGCAGGACTTATTCCTACAGTCTCACTCCTACCATGTCTTCACGATAAGACAGTTCTACTGAATTGACTTGATTCATTACTTGGAGACATCCTTGAAGTGACTCCCAAGGTCCTGCTCATTGCCTGCATGTTCCTCAGTTTCCCTGCCCTTGTGGTTGGACCTGTTAACAGTGGGAGGGCCAGAGAAGTCTTTGTCTTAGTCCTCTGAGTCTCAGGCTCATCTGTAGGGTTTGACTATCCTGGAGCCCTAAAAATCATACCATTTGTCTCATTTTATTTAAACTTCTGCTGCATACTCGTTTGGGAGATCAGGGATCTAGGTCAGGACCCAATAGACCCTGTCTTGAAGCACCAACAAATAATGACAAAAAAATTAATGATTATGTGGATTACTACTTTGTACCTAAAAGCTTTTAGAGAAAAGTGGTATCTAAGCATGAAAAACATAGGCTGTATTAAAAATTGATAAGGAAGCTTACTAAGAGCAGTTTCTGCCTCTACACATAGGTGCTACAGTTAGAGCAACTAACAAGACAAAGCAGAGAGAGAAAATACACTGAGAAAAAGCAGGCTACATGATTGCTTTTATCAAAAAGCATTTACAAAACATGAGGAAGCCAGGAAAATAAAAAGATCAGCAAAACCAGCCTCCTCACCCATCTGATAAAATACAAAGGAAATAAAGGGCAGCCTTATATACTCTCATTTAATTTGGAAAACATGTGCTCATGTACACACACACCTACACATATATAGATGTATGCATGATTGCACTTTGCCTTCAGTTTAATATTGCACGAGATACACACTTGGCCCTTTTTCTTAATCAGTAAGTCTAAGCTGTCTTCCTATAAGGCCCTCCTCCTAGAGACAGAAAGAAATCACATGGCCAGAAAGGATGTAGGAAGAAGGTACCCAGGTTAGGACAGACAGTCAGAGAGCCAGTCAGATGGTGACAACTTCCAGGTGCCCACATGGGGGTGGGAAAATCACCAGTCCTCAAGGAAAGCAGCCAGGAATGAGAGCTCGGGGGTACTCACTTCTGATGACCCCACTCTGCGTAGCGGTCTGTTTCCTTTCTTTTCCATCTTTTTCCAAATAAATCTCCTTCCTATATTCTAAATGCTGTCTTCTTAATTCATTACCGAAGCTGAGAATTTAAATCCTGGTAGCTGCACGTCTCAGAGGAGCAGTGAATGTGTACATCCTACCTTGCCACTATGAGGCCACGCTCTGCAAAGTAGACAGCGATGGCTGAATCAGTCCATTGATTGGATATGCACTGTCCTCGTCCCAGCTTGAGTAGAGTACAAAAGGGGAAAAAAAGACTTTGTTAAATTTCAGTTGTTGACTCTGCTCCTGTCTGCTCACCATGAACGTTCTCCTGTGCAAAACCACCCTGACCTAGAGCCAGCCAATAATGGACTGAAACCTCTACAAATTGTGAGCTAAAAAATGCCTTTCCTTCTTTAACTGTGGGTATCAGATATTTTGTCCCAGCCACAAGATAAAACTAACTAAGACACCTGGTAAACCAAACCACATGTGACAGTAAAAATATCTGATCAGTTGAAACAAAAACATCTCAATTCAGCAGGTGGGGTGATGTCTTCCATGTGTAATGAAGGGAAGTAAGAATTTTTGGAAAGCTGGTAACAGGACAAGTAACTGCAGGAATCTCAAGCTATTTTTTTTGATAAATATGAAAGTTTTAAAGTATAAATAATGATTACAATGAGATATTACCTCTTGCCAACTTAATAGTCATTATCATTGACAAGGAAGTGGAGAGACTTGAGCTCCTATCAAGTGTTGATGGGAAAATAAGATGATGCAGCATCTATATCATAGAAAAATTGCACTGCTTTAAAAGCATCAAATTCAAGTGTCTAAAATGTGCATGCACTCCCATATTCATTGTAACATTGTTCACAGTAGGGGAGATATGGGAACAACTAAGTGTCCCTTAACAGATGAAGGAAAATGAAGTGCTATACACTGCAGTGGAAAAGTGACCAGACTTAATGAAAAAGGAATCCTATCACACACAACCCTAAGGATATAACACTATGCTGAATGGAAAAAGCATTCACAGAAGGACAAGTTCTGTGTGATTTCACTGTCTCAAGGTGTCTGTAGTAGTCAAACTCAGAAGCCAACACTATGACAGTGGATTTTAAGAACTAGAGGCTGAAGGCAATAAGTTTTAACAAATGGGTATAAAATTTCAATTACGTTAGACGAATGTGTTTTAGAGATCTTCAACACACCGTAGTACCTATAGTTAACAATGTAAATTTTGTGTACTTCAACACTTTTAAGATAGATATCATACTAACATTCATACAAAACTCCCACAAACTCAAGAATAAATAAAAAGCCCAAACACACTATGGGAAATATTAAATATGGCTGTTACAACCTAGATTTTGGTGATGATAGCACAGTATTTGCATAAATCAAAATTCATCAAATTGTGCCCATTAAATATTTGAAATTCTCTGATGTCTGTTACACTTAGGTAAAGCTGTGTTTAAAAGGATAAGGAAGGTGGGGGATTTAGCTCAGCTGAATAAGTGCCTGCCTGGCAAGCACAAGGTCATGAGTTTGATTCCCTGGTACCAAAAACAAAGAATAAAAAACAAACAAACAAACAAACAACAATGATAAAAAGATATGGATATAGTAAAAGTAATTAAATAGGATGATTCCATGAGTTTTCCCAAAAAACAGTAGAAAAGCATGAAAATATTACTACAAGCACATACGTTAGGGTTTAAAATAAGACCTCTACCATTTACTAACTTAGTGTTAGTTAATAAACTCTCAGTACAGCTTCTTTGTCATCTGTAAAACAAATCATTATTCTATCAACTGCGCAATTTGTTTAGTCTTCAGTTGAAATTAATTGATACATAAATTGAATACACCTTAGAGTCAACAATCCATAAACAATTTAGCTATTAATGAAAAATAAGCATAAACTATCTTAGAATAATAGAAGATATGGAACTTAGAATCAAAAAATCTACCTCTCATTTAGTAAATAAAGTAGAACACAGTAAAGACAGAAATCATAACAAAAACAAAAATACAAATAACTCAAGGTAACATTAATTTTCCAAAATCAAGAAAAAATCAATTATAATAATATGAAATCTCGACCCCAACACTAAAATTTTGTGGGTCTTTTTTAAGCTTATTTTTATTAATCCATGTTTGCAGTACATATGATTACATTCATCTTGGGGACTTGGTCCATGTATATAACACATTGTAATTCTTTTTATTTCCCTTTCTTACTCCTGCCTCCCCCCAACATTTTGAACCTTCAATTTGAAAAGATTTCTTCATTACCAAGTCATATAGCTTTAAAAGTCTTGATCTTCTTTAATAAAGTAAGTCGCAGCATGCACATACAGTAGAGCAATGCACAGAAGGCTACAGATGAGGAATTTGAGGGCAGAGTCACACACAGTGTGCTTTGCAGTGAGAAAGGCAAGTTCAAGCTCAGGGAGTATGGAGTAAAATACCTATGTAAAAATAACCGTGTGCTATTTGAGTAAATAGCAGCAAGCCACAGAGCACCCACCATCCAAAAGCAAGTCTTGCACACTGCCTTAAGCTGAAAAGCTCAGGAGGGAAGTTAGCCAGGGTGATGCCCTGTAAAAAGTGGAGTCTCTCTCCTTTACTGTTTTATTTGTAATCACGAAGGCAACTTACTTGTTATAAACAAATACTTTTGGAGTTAAAAGCTTATTTCTTTGATTGCTACATTTGCAGAAAAATTATATTTAGAGGAAGATTTAAAGAATGTTCTCTAGAAACAACCTGTGTGGAAAATAAAAGTGTAAAATCCAGTGACTTTTTTCATAGGTTTCCAGGTATGTTACTTTGAAGCAATAGCAAAAGAAAAATATCACAAAAAAGGAAACAGTGCCAGCAGGAACGGAAAAAGAAGACAGACACATTTCTGACATGAGGAAGATTCATGGGAAGCTCTGCTGACTGAGTGAGGAGATAATCCTAGAAACCAGAGTTTTTCCCAGCATTTGGGAAGCTAAGGCAGGAGGATCAAAATGAGTTTGAGGCCAGTCTGGGCTCCATAGTGGGTTCAAGGCCAGTTTAAACTAAGTAAGGAGATCTGTCTCCAACCACAACAACAGAAAAACCCCAAACCCCTCCCAGGATTTTAGTATCAAGGTGTACTTGATTCAGTGTTTTGGTGATAATGGTATCAACCTGAAGACAAGTTGATACCTGTGTTTCAGTTTATGAAACAAATACTCTGGACTAAAAATGCAGTGGCTTCACAAAGAGCATACATGCCTGATGGCTCTGCCTAAGGCCTCTGCATTCCTAGCTCATGAGGGTTGTCAGATTTAAAAATAAAAGTCACAGTAAAAGTCTTTGTATTTCCACCAGGACTTCCAGGAGAGAAATGCAGAGATTCTGCTTAAAGAAAAAGTATGTTTCTAGTTATCTACAATGCCTGTTTCATACTAATATTTTGAAACATACTGGATAAAATAACACTCTCCTAGCTTCAAATACTAAAATTTCAGTTAAAGGCATATTATTGTGAATTGCATATTTTTTTCTCAAGTTTTGCCTTTTTATCATCTCTGTTTCAAGAAATATTTGCTGTCTTTGTTGCCATTGCCTACATCGCAGGCTAGAGTCACAATTTTCTTTAAAATCTGATGAAAATGATGATCGGCTCTCCATTAAAATGTGCTTTTATGCATAGGAAAACATGCAAACGATTTCAGGACCCCTTGGAGCAGGACCAGAGCAGATATATTTGAATGATGCTTTGCTATTTTTGGAATCACTGCATCCACTACTGCAGAGGAGACTGGCTTAGGGTTAATGACAGAGCAAGCAGTGATCAGGGCACACCCGGCTTCAGCACTGGACTCCCAGGAATAATGCGTGGTTTGCTTCTCTCCCCCTTGGTTTGTATTTGCTGACAACTTAAGGTCTAAGACTACAGAAAAACCAAACCAAACAAACTGTAGGACTTAATTTTCTGAGACCAGAAGACGATAGACATAGCAGAAAAGCTGCTAAAAAATGTTAATTTAGATCAAGGATCCACAAACTAAAGCACAAAGACCATAGCCAGCCCACTCTCTGTTACATGTTCCATAAGCGTTTATTTTTAATTTAAAGGGAAGTAATCAAATTATATAGTGAATATTTTTAAAAGTATTACAGTAAAAGATACGTTGCCACTAGTCCCCCTCAAAATAGCCCCACTCATTGTAACATACCAATCCCATTCTTCTTATCACTTTCTGCAGTAGATTTGGAAGTTCACTTACATGAGTGCTTTTATGGGGTGTGATCAATAATACAGTGAGTCCTGCTGCCCAGTGCCCATCAGTAAAAAGACAAGGTCACACACACATTACACTGTGTCCAAAGCTACTGTATTCATTGTGTCTGGCACTTGAAACTTTTGGCTTTTCCCTGAAATCAAAATGATCATGAAGGGCAAATGTTTCCACCAATTCAGGGCATCAAAGTAGACTCTACAGCAAAACCAAAGGTGCTCACAAAAAAGGACTTCCAGAACTACTTCAGGAAGTAGCAAAATGATAGGGTAATTGTGTTCAAATCTAGACAGATTATTTTGATGGAGATTAATGTAATGTGTCTTTTCCTGTAATATAATTTTCAATTTAAGCATTTGCCATATTTTTATCATACTTAGAATTTGCTCACAGTTTTGAAAAACCAAAGAAGAATAATATTTCATGACATATAAAATTCAAATTTCAGTGTCTGTGATAAATTATTATTGAATAGAAGTCATGCTCACCTCTCCACTCATTATTTCCGGCTGCCATTGTTCTATAGCAGCAGAATTGAATCACTGTGGAAGAGATCTTATCTTCTGGCAAGGCTGAACTATTTATCTGGTTCATTACACAACAAATTTTCTGAGCTCTGAGTTAGACAATTTAGGTAATAAAGCAATAATATATGAATTAGGATGACAGATCACCACATAAAGCCAGAAACAAATGTTGACTTTACTTTCAATGTCTGACTCCAAATAAAACATGTGGAATGATTGCCTTCCTTCCATCTACATCCTAAAAGAAGTTTGTGTAAACTTCATTTTTTACAGAAGCATACAATTTCTGAACTTAGCATAGGGTACATATGGATATTATGTAGAACTGTAGAAAGATTCTGTGTTTGTTTGATTTCACTTATGATGAGTGTTCTGTATTGCTGAGCTCTATTACTTTTATGAAAATTTTGATAGTGGCCAACAAACTACTGTATATTGAAACTATATACAAATAAACTATAAGTACATAACTGAAAAAAATGAATGTATACACTCATATAACTACCATTTAAACCTAGAAATATAAGACTAAATCAGGAATTGTTACTCTGGTCAGTATTTCAAATACAATCTAGAGTAGGTCCTACCTTGACCTCTAAAAAGAGACAAAATTTTTGTATACTGTATATTTTCATTTGCACACCTTGCTTATTTAATTCAACATCATTCACATCATCTGTTTCAATTTTAAAACTCGTATCTATAGTATTCCATGATGAACATTAATGTAAGAATACATATTAACATTATGGACTACTTTCCATGAAATTTTGCCTGATCTCAGGTTGAGGACCATTCCCCTCTGGGCTACTGAGATATATATGTTTAATTTTACTAGTTCATTAGTTTTCCAAAAATATTGCTTAAATCAACACATTCCAGAAAAATATGAGAGTTTCAGTTAGTTATGGCCAATGTTTCTAAGACAGTTGTTTGAGTAGGTAAGGAATCTAATTGTATTAATTATGGTTTTCTATAAGAAGAACATACTAGGAAGACACTGTTTAATTTTGTATTTTAACATAAAACTAAAATTCTCATGAAAATTTGCTACTGTACAGTTAAACATAGATTGATAGAAAAGAACAGTCTAAAACTGAACCATTTACAGTCGATTTTCAACAAGGTCATACCTGGAGCAATGGAGAAAAGACTATCTTTTAACACATGTTGCTGGGCTGCGTGAGCATCCACCTGGAAACAATGACAGCAATGTTAAGAAGATGAAAATATAATGGATGAAATCTCTGTAAGATAATTAATGAAAGAAATACCTACAATTCTGTGAGAATCCAATAACATCAGAACTCAGTAGAAAATTTAAACTTCCTTTTTTAAAGGGAGAAAGCACTTCACCACCGCATGCAGATGAGTGGCACGTGATCCCGTGATAAGAGGTCAAATATTGCTAGTTGTTAGAGATGTCAAATTTCAATCATACTGGGTATTAAAAGATGCCTCCAGGAAAGACTAAAATTGGAAAGACTGACAACGCTGAGTGCCTGAGAAGATCAGAAACTGAAAAATCCTAGTAACCAAAAAGCTGATCAAAAGAAAAGTGATATATACCCACCTTGGAAAATGGCTTGGCAGTTTTCATCAATTCAAATGAACATGCATCTTTTTTTAATCCAGTAATATGAGTGCTTGATACTTCCCCACACAAGTAAGAATAAATATCCATACAAAGGGCTTTTTAAATATCATTTTCTCCAGAGGAAAGAAAACAATGAATTTTCTTGAACTAAGATTAAATAAATGTTGATGTGTTCATAGAACAGAAAAAACACGTAAACTACTGATCCACGCATTTTCATGTACCATCTCACAAGTAAAATACTGTGTGAGAGAAACTTGACTCCAAAGCCTTTAGAAGTGTGATTCTCCCCTCATGCCCTGGAAAAGGTTAACATTAAGAAGATAAATCAGTGGCTACACAGGACTGAGAGGATGAGGAATTTACTGATATGCTACATCAGGGAACTGTTCAGGGTGACAGAAACTCAGTTCACCTTGGTTGAAAGGGGATTATACAACTTTATCTATTTATCAAAAGTCCCAAACGTTTACCCTTAAAAAGGGGAAATTTTATTGTATGTAAATTAAAACCAGAAAAACTAAAAAATAAAAAAAACTACTTAAATATTTTGATATTTCTTTTAATCTTGGTTCACTTTTTCACCAAGTGTGTGCTTGTCTGCACTGAAAACTTCGGGGTTTCCCAGAACCCTACTTTATTGGTTCATTCTCAGCTATAAGAAGACAAAGTTCATCTTACTTCTTAGCCTCTTGGGAGCTTCATTCTGCATGATTCCTCAGGCTGTTGACCTCTGTTTTCAAAACATCAAATTCCTTGTGAAATGACACATTGAACATTGGACTCCCATCAAATTTCATTTGTTTAGTTTTTACTTTTCTTTGTGTTAATATCATCTCCAATCCTGTTTGTTAGGTTCACTGCAGGGCCTTCGATGACCTGAATTTATATTACCTACTTCCACGATAGATATGTCTGTCTTCTTGCCTTTTTGGCTTCTTGGGCAAATGACTTAGATTGGCAAATGCCTTTTAAAACATCCAGTGTAGAAATCATACTGAACTTACATTTGTCTTGGCATTAGAAGGTCATTCTCAAGCTAATGTGCTCCTTTTCTTGATGCCCCAAATTCTGTCTTCCTTTGTAGCTTTTCTTTGCATTCAAATGATTTTTTAAAAAAATATATCTGCCTTTCTAGTTTCTCTTGCATAATTGTTCATTTGGCACAAGCTGGTTCATAATGGCTAAACCTAAGAGTCTAAAGAATGTCCATAAAGTTGTTTTGAAAGTATAGTATATAGTGAGAAATCTTAGTGAAATATGTCACAACCTACAAATAACCTACAATGACTTGCAGCAAATAGAACATGTGAAAGAAACTAAGCAAGATTAAGTACACAGTTTGCCAAACTAATCTAAGGTGATGCAGTATATTTTAAACTAATCTAAATCAGTTCAAGGGATTTTCAGTGCTGGAGCAGATTAACTTGAATGTATGTTTTATACCTATTGTAAGATAGAAGTTGACCATTATGAGATTAGACTAATGTGTTAATATTGTAAAAATGATGATATGATCAATCCTACTCATATCTCTTACACAATACATATTTAAGGATTAACAGAGGTCTGTTAATTTATCAGTCATTTTAGAAAATAACGATGATTTCTGTTTCAGAAATGAGAAACAAGATACATTATATATTCATATTTGTCAATTTTCTCTCTTTAGTTACCCTAATGAAAATAGCAGAATTTGCTTCCTACTATATAATGGGTTTCATTTCTATTTGTTTTAATTGATCTCACAAGAAGTTTTGGGAGTCTGACTTACCTTCATACGTACCTACTCCATTTCTTTATTCATTTGCTTCTGGTATCTAAATTATGTATATATATTACACCTGTTAAAATTGTGTCACAGATTATGAAGGTTACATTCCTTTAAATTTTCTTTTCTTCTTTTGCATTCAATTTTGGAATTTTCTATTGATGTATCTTTAAGCTCACCAGTTCTTTTTTCCAGCATGCTCAGTTCATCATCAGTGTGGTCATTAGAGGTGTTAATCATTTGTGTCACAGCATGTTGATTATAGAATATTTTCTTAAAATATTGCTTTAGATATTTTATTGCTGTTTCATTATGTACCTTTTCCATTTGATGCATTAATGTGTCATTTATAAGGTGCTTATATTTTTCTAACAATTCTAAAATATGTGTTATATTTTTGTTTGCTAAGTGTTTTCAAACAATTTCTTGTCTTTTAGTAGAACTAGAAATTTGTGGTTCCTGTTGTTGAAAAACTGGCACAGTGTGTCAGTCAATAGGAAATTTAATAAATTTGCATTCATGTGATTTTTCTCCCCTATTGTCTTTGGGTTTCCTAATAACTCTTTATATGGGATCCATATCTTACATTTCTTTCAGCCTTGCTAATATAATAAAAGAGGTGTCACTCTGTAATATTATTCTTAAATCTCAATCAAGACTAAAATCTCCACAACACGCCAACTGACTCTGGTAGGATAGGAAGGGTACAGAGAGCTGTAGTTCAGTAAATTCCCTTCCTCCCAGTAGGCTAAGACTCTTGTTAATGGCTTTCTCATGGACAGTAGAACATTGAACATAGTTTTAAATGGCTACCTTTCTCCTCTTCAGTCAGCATCCCTATACGGAATATTGTTTTAGGTTTGCACTTTGAGAACTCACAGGGCTCCGAGAGGTAAAACCAGTAAACCTGTCGAGTCCCCAGGACACTTTCACTAAGACCGCAGCCCCCAGAAGCTTTTTATCCTCATGCTCATCTCCGCGTAGCCTTGAACAATTCATCGAAGCTAACATTTAAGTGTTTGTTGTTTCCGTGGCTGCAGTTTCTGGTGAGGAAATCATCTGTAACTTTGTATTCATCTGTGTTTCTAAATGTTAGAGGTATTGGTGGTTATGGCATTGTCGTATACCACACAGAGGATGGGAGAAACAGAAGACAGCTGAAAGGCCAGCTGTTTTTCCAGGAACTTTGCTGAAACTGGAACAATGATGAAGAAAGGAGGTAGGAGCAGCAAGAGCAGCATCTTGAAAGACCCATTGGGAAGAGCGCGATGCTTTACACTTTGGTGTAAAAACATAGTAAATTATTTTTCCTAAGGTTAACCTTTGCTGCAAAACAATTATTGATTCTTAATCACACGAACCATAGATTTTCAAATATTTGACATTTCAATGCACTTAGCCAATTGTAAACTCCAGGTAAAAGATTTCATCATATTCAGTAGTGTGTTTGCTATCATCAGCTGTCACAGGTCCTTGGATCTGTGTTTATTTCTACCTAGCTCCTTATGTAGTGACGATATTCATAGCTTCAAATTGGCAAAGGTGGGGGAATATACATTAGAAAAAGTGTTGTATGGTTCAAATCACCTTCATTACTCCCTGGAGAGCCTGTTGGTCAATAGTTACAAACACATAACTACATAACACCAAAGAATTTTCCTTTGATGTTTAAGTATACCATAGTAGGCCTGAGTTTTCAAAATAGATATTAAGTTTCGAAGTCAACTTAAGCTAATTAATAAGGAAAAAAGCTATTTCTATGAGGGTAAAAATTTATAGTTTAATTGACAAATTTTATGAAGTTTTAACCAATAATTCTGTAAGATATGAATTCATTAGGTTGAATTTATCACTGCCTTTCTTCATTTGTTAATCAGTACTTTGCTGTTCATTTTACCCCCTGGAAGTGGTTTTTTTCTGTAAATAAAGCAAAAAAGGCCACTGGAGTTATATATACAAGTTAAATATTATAGAGAAATAAAATAAGATGAAATTTCTGTTTATGACAAGAATTTGGACAATTCCAACATGTTCAATAACAAATTTAAAGAAAAATGCAGCCAGCAATCAGAATACTAATGAACACATAAAATTATATTTACGTAGTATTAATGTTGTAGTGATTGATTGCTGAGCTCTTGAGCTGTTTTTCCATTTCCTAGGAGAGTTTCTCATTTGTCTAGCATAATTTTATCTCTGATATAATTTTCAATAGCCATTATTTTTCCCAATGGGCCTTTAAAATGACAATTAAGAAAAATTGAAATTATAGCATTGAGTAGGCTTTCCTGAAATTCACAATTATTTTAATACTGGTCACTAATATATATCAAATGACTAATAATTTCTATTTTTTAGATGGAATGGCTGCTTTTACTATAAAAATACCAGAAGCTTTGTTCCATGTGATAATTATAATTGCTGATAATATTCTGTCTAAAAGAGCTTAAATAAAACTATTATTGCACAATGGTCACTCTGTGACTTGGTACATAAACCTATTACAGAGCTACTGAGTTCAAGCTATTCTTTTGTCCTACTGTCAGTATGAGTAGAGCTGGTTAATTTCTCTTGCCTAGAACTGAAAGCAGTCACTAGTGTGATGTATTTAAAACAAAACAAGAAAAAAAACATAGAAATTCAAGAGTGCAAAACATTAGTGTTTTTTTTCAAGACAATAAAACCGACCTTAAAAACAAACAAACAAACAAAAAAATTGAATCGTTAGGGTGTAATGTAGAGCGAATCCTCATAAGCAGAATTAGCTGGTATACCCCAGCAGTGGACTAGCAGCGCTTGACTTAGTTTGTAGCTAGGCTCCCATAATAATGCTGAAGTTGTATTGAGATAAAATTCAAGTTTATAAAAATGTAATGAAAATGAAACTCAAGTTTATAATAATGTAATGAAAATGAAACTCAAGTTTATAATAATGTAATGAAAATGGCTTTCCTGCATTGGAAATTGTCTTAATTCCTCCTTGCTGGGATAAAATACCCAACATTCACATATTGAGAAGGAAAGATTATTTTTGACTCAGATTTTCACTGCATGGGAAGCCGGATCCAGGCCAGAAACATGTTGGTGTGAAAGTCTGGGTGGAAGATGGGTTGCTCATCCCAGGAAAGCCAGGAAGCAGAGAGAGAAAGGAAGAGCAGAGAGGGTAGTCCTACCATTCGACATCACACCTCCAGTGACCTGCCCCTATACAGCTTCCTGAGGAAAGTCAGCACTCATCTCAGCACTAGACTAACTCAATGATAAATACAGTAAGTACCCTTACTGTACTTAATCAATCTCCAAACATGAGACTGGGGCAGTATTTTGTGTTGAAACTATAACATAGGTTTTGCATACTCAAAGAAACATTGGATAATTTTTTAAATCTAATAAAAACAGGTTTTGTATTCTTCCGCTGTTTGCTTCATATTTACATAATTTGGAGATTTTTACAGGTCAAGTCTATGCAAAAACAATACTACAAAAATCCTGGTGTTACACCATTTCAAATAAAATTGTGTCTTTCTGTACCCAACCAGTAATTTCAAGTCTTAGTATGTGTAGTTCCCCAATTAATATTGGAGCTCCCCAATCAAAACTGGGGATGATGGTGCTGCTCTCTGATGACTCGTGTCACAAAATGGAAGGAGATTCACGACAGGAGGAGAGGACCGATGGCCACTGTGTTTATTAAAGGAGCACATTGTCTTAAACACTAATGAGAACAAAGGCATTCCTTAGAACAAAAACCTTTCTGTGAGAAAGGTGATCTAAAGATAGCTCAAGGAAGGTATGTTCTGCTTGAGTTGATAGACTTGGGAATTGGCTGATAGGCTAGAATAGATGGGCTTGGAGTTGCTTGGTAACTGCAAAGAAAATTTGCTTACATCCTGTGTTACAAGGCTGGGCTGCGGCACCCTCCAAATCACCACACATTCTTTCTGCAGAGTTCTGCTTGTCAGGATGGTCACATCTACAGCCTACATGCAAAGGGTTTTGTATATATCTTTTCAGTGCTGGCTCCCACAAATATGCACCGTATATGTAGCCAGCTAAGGGCATTAAAAAAAGGAAACTATTATCCTTTTTATTCAGATATATCAAGTGACTAAGCCACTTACCTCTGAGAGGCACTAAGTGTTAAAAATTTGTTGGCATAAGCTCCAAACCAATTGAGATAGAAATAAATTGTTATGGATGATTCACAAGGAAACAACTGTAAACTTTATTTGCAAAATATTTGGGGAATGTACCCAGTCATCATGCAAAAAGATTCCAGTAGAATCTGATTTAGTTAAATGGTAAGAGGAACTTCAGTGAAGCAGATGTTCAGCGATGATGCTAAGTCTTTGGTCTCAGAACAATCTTCTTTCCCCAATAACTCAGAAGTAACAGAGAGTATTTAATGCGTATAATGGCAAACATTATCCCTTGACATGTTTTACTCAAGAGTAAGTGAATAGAAGCAAAACAATGAACCTCAATTCCTCTAAAAAATGTTCTAAAACAACTGGAAATCAAATGCATTGAAGAAAATTATGGTTGAAAAATATTTGTTAGAAATATAAGAATAAATAATTTAAAATATATCCTTTTTAATGAAATTCAGTAAAGAAGATTTTAGAAAGGTAGGTCAAAGCAAAATGCACATAGGTTAGTTGAAATGAAGTACAGTGATGTAGGAAGCAAATGCAAGATACCAAAAGTGTGTCATAAAATAAAAATCTATTTTTGTGGCTGTTCTAAACAAAACTATAAACTTGCAAAATGAATCAGAAGTGTATAAAAATGGATTGATCTCCTGTTTATGAATGCATGTCAGGAAAAATAACAAATAAAAACTATGAAAACAAATTAAAATCAGTGACTAATTCATAATAAGCATAAAGGGAATGGATTTTTCCTGGGAGATACAGGAAATAAATGAACTAGAACAAAATTCAATTGCAGAATAAGTAAAATCATTTTAGCTTTAAAAGAATTTGGATGTACAATCAAGATTAATTATGGTGTTTTAGATACAATTAATTAAAAACAAGAATGGAAAGGAATAAATGTTGAACACTGGTATTAAACCACAAGTTCTGAGAACAAAAATATGCTATAGGATGCCCCTTTATGTTCAGAAAATGTTGAACAAATTTTTCAAAATATTATTTCTTGCATACAACTGCAGATATTGATTTTCTTACATAAAATGAAAGAGGGCTATCAACTTGTTTACAACACTCTATTTGAGATGTCCTCTAAGTGCCCGGTTGAACCTTAATTTCCATCACGGCAGTACTAAGAGGTCAAGTCTATTGGAAATAGGTAAACTTATGAAGTCTCTCAATATTAATGCCTTATGAAAGCCAGATCTTATAGCACTTTTGCCTCTCCAATTTTCTACCAAGATGGAGCAAAATACTCATTCTTTCTACCATGTAAGAATACAGTAGGAAGACCTTCACAGAACACCAACATAGACTTCTAGATATTGGGTTTCCCAGCCTCTAGAATTGCAGAAAATGTATTTGTGTTCTTCATACTTTCTCCAGTCTCAAGTATTTTGTCATAGCAACACAAAAGGACTGAAACTTTTACTGACATGATACATTAGAAAGCTTTTGCTTTAGCATTATGTAGTTTGTCTTGCCAAATTATCTTGCTCTACTGGTTAGACTAGAACAACTTTTCCTAGTTATCAATAGAAAACAATCTCAACACAGGAAGAGAAACTACACTTAAAAGACCATCTAATGCATTCCAAAAAATTTATGTTTATATTACCCTAAAGTAAAATGTCTCTAATGAATACCTTGTTAAAAAAAATGTAAGTATCCAAGATCTTTCACTTTTATGTAATATTTCAATCCTCCATAAAAGCCAAATATTCTGATTAGTTTGTTCAGTTTTCTAAAAATATCTATATATGCAGCTGTGACATGACTATGCTGCAAAACTCAAATATGATATTTTAGATGATTTTAAATATGCATATAACAGAATAGGATTAAATTGATATTTAAATATTACAGCCCTGGAAATGCCACCCTCTTTCCATAAAAGTTTGTATATGTAGATGTTCTCAAATAATGTTGATTTATTATTTGTTATTGATTGGAGGACTTCTTTATATTTTTTGCAGTTGAGTTTGTAAAATTATGTATTTTGGCATTACAATTACCACTTTAAAATGGCAATTGCATAGAAGGAAGCCAGATCTAGGTTTGCATTCTTTGAGTTCTCTTTGTACATAATTCTAAAACAGTGTAAAATTTTCCTCTTTACATAAACAATAAATGTTTCAATTCCTATATATTAAAGTTACAAAATGTATTTCCACTTAAAATGATTATAATATTCTTGAACAATCTACAAATAGTTATACCTGATTTGTCATTTTAGAATTAAAATTATCTGAGTAATGTAATAATTTGTCTTTACATAATGAACATACTTATAATTTATTTTGATATTATATCACAAATATGATTAAAATATTTAACTTTTAGAGCTCTTTGTAAGAGACAATTCTACCTGTGGAAGAGTCCCTTGCTTCTTGTACCTCATCTCCTTTGCTCCTTTGTGCAAGATTTCACCAGACTCTTCGAGGAAAGTTCATTCTGCGTTAATTGCCACACATTTTTCTAGTTTCTGCCTCAGGGTCTCTACATCATGGTTGTTAATACTGATTGTAACTCATACCTAATTCCATCGTTTGCCTACCAGTGAGGCAAACCTTTTAGAGATTTCAATGATAATAAACAACTGGCTGCCGCATGAGTGTCGTATGTTGCCATAGCTGGTTCCCTGATCCTATGTGCACTCCATCTCTGTTTTGTAGGGCAGAAAGTCTACCGTGAGTCTCCATTCTAGCAGAAGATAAGACTTGAATAAGGTTATGCCATTGCTTTTTAATGCCAGGGAGGAGGTGTGCAAGAGGGGAAGGAAGAAGAGTCAGAGAAGAAGGAAAGTGAATGAAAATGTAGATTATTATAGTCATAGAGTTACAGCTGGAGCCTCAAGAAATGTAAAGCAGTCCTGCAATTGATTTCTGTGAAAACGCAACTCATGAATCTTTTTAGTAATCTATCATGCTTCTTTACTTTGAAGAACTACTTAATTCACATTGTCATACTGTACGCAAGTGTGGACAAATCAAATTGTCTAAAGACCATGAGTTGCAATATGGTAACATATTTGTGAATGTGCATCTTTAAGATACAGAAACAGAGTGGGAAGTAGAATATTAGATTGGATTTAGAAATATTTTCTGACATCCTGCCATAACACTGCATTTCAAATTCTAGAAAGACTACCTGGATACAACTGTAGACTGCCAAAGTAGTCATATAAAACTCACTGAAACTGAGGGGATGACTTTGGCAGAATCTGGAGGAATGACTTAGAAATCTGTGTGTAATGAATGAATGAATGAATGAATAAATACATTATATACAGTGAGCAAACCCACAAGCTGAAATGGCAAATGCCTATGGCAAATGCCTGAGTACACAGCTTTTAGTAAGGAAATAAGAAAAGGAATACCAGGGGCTGCTGTCATCTTTTTGAAGTTCTAGTGTAGACATCTGCTGTAGATCAGAGCTGGAATTGGGGAGACTGTACGTGCCTTGGCTTTGCATTATAGAATTAAAGAGGATGCTATGTTTCCAAAATAGTGAAATATAGGTATTAATATTAAGACAATATAAAGAAGGTGTAGATACTTACCACATGAGGATTATGACCACTGGCATGCTCCTTTGACCCACAGTGATCTGTAGTAATACCTAGTAGACATGAGTATCATAAGTTCTATTGTGAAAGTTTATAACATTGCATCAGTGAAAAACAATGGCTCCTCATTAGGTTTCAAGCTTTCTTGCCATAAGATCTAGCAAATTACCTGAAGAAGAGGCTGTAGGCTCTGAAATGTTATCATGAAAATGTATAATAAACCACCATCCAAATTATGGAAATGATCTTAAAATACTTTATATGTGTACAAAACTGTAGAAAAATAATTTGCTTGATTGTATTTAAAAATCATAATCTTTCAAGAAGAAATGGCTTCAGCACATTTGGCTCATTCATGTATTGAATGTTCTGTACTTGAGAATAAAGAAGGAAGAGGAGGAAGACGGGAGGGGAGACTATAAGAAAAATAAAAATAGAACAAGAAGAAGGAGGAAAAGGAAGAGAAAGAAGAAGAGGAGGATGTTGAGAAGGAGAGAGTAGAGAAATCAAGTTTTATATGTTGATATTAAAAGCTCCAAAATGTATAATTAACTGAAGAAAAAAATGAGAATATGTCATGCCATATACTTTATATATAATACTAAAAATATCATATTTTATAATAACATTTTCAATTCATTTATAATGAGAGGAAATATATATCCCAACAATTAATAGTAGTTATCTAAAAAATGGTAAGAGGGAAAACTATACTGTCATCAGTGCTTTGCTGTTTTTTTTTCTAATGGTGCTGCATTCAAGTCGTGTTTGTGTGGTTACTTTAAAAATGATGTGAAGGAGCATTTCATGCACCTTGGGATCCTATGAGCTTCTGTTCTATCACTTTCTTCTTGCTCTTCTCAACTGTAATCACGAATATTTTGAATTAACCATTATGTCTTTTTAAATAATGTTACATACACATAGGCAGTCTTAAATAAAAGTTGCATATGTTTGTACATTATATGAATAAAGTCATACAGTGTATATTATTGTAATGTTTTGCACTATTTTATTTGTAAATGAAATCAGTAGCCTCCGTCCATTCAATTACACTGCGTTCCAATCTCTCCTTCCTCGCTCTCTCTCTCTCTCATACTGGAGATTGAACTCATAGAGTGTTAAGGTGAATCTCCAGCCCTTTTTTAATTTTCTACTTTTGTGATGAGACTTGCTAATTTCCTCAGGCTTGCCTCAAGTTTGTGACACTTCTATCTCAATTTGACCAACAGCTGAAATCACAGGTATATGCCACTGTGGCCAGCTCTTCTTCTCAATTATATTCTATTTTAGAATCGCAACACAATTTTACATGTTAAAATGTCTCTTGTTTATGTAAATACACAACTTTGTTAAAATGAATAAACATACAAATAAAATTTACCCTTTCTTCTTTTCTCATATTATTTTCATATTGTAAAAAAATCTGTATATTCTACCAAAATTTATCACAAGTCTTTGTTATCCAAAGTAATTTCTGCATTTATGAATTTTTCCCATACATACCTAAATATAGTTGTCAGATGAAGTGCAATTCACCCAGTTTAATGTTAGTTTCAGGTAAGAAAAAGTTTAAAGTCTGAATGTCTCAATTATTTATTACATACTTATATTAAAAAGAATACTGAGTATTTAGTAAAGATGCGCCATTAACTGAAAGTTATGTACTTATATTTGCTAAGTTTAATGGTATTACAGGTCAATAAAAATAGAATAAAAATAAAAAATAAGCCTCCTTTTGGTCAAGATATTATTCTGATATATGATACTCTAGGAAGTGTTTGTTAAATTTTTCACTTTAAGGTGCACATTCTCTTGGATTGGATTTTTTTTAAGTTGTGAGTTTTCATATGGTACATTTTTGTATTTTTCTTTTCCAAATAGATATGCAGTTATGCTACTATTTATGAAAAGCATCATTCTTTCCCACTATAATAAAGTTGTATCCTAGATTTGGTCACAATCCCACAATCTCTTAAAATATTTAAAAATTTTGTCTCTGTTAACATTAAATCTATAGCTTATTTTGGGAAGAAATGAAAT
This sequence comes from Dolichotis patagonum, assembly GCA_004027295.1. Classification (NCBI taxonomy): domain Eukaryota; kingdom Metazoa; phylum Chordata; class Mammalia; order Rodentia; family Caviidae; genus Dolichotis; species Dolichotis patagonum. Next base: position 4,926 of record PVJX010025394.1, on the reverse strand, counting down.
CATTAAAATTTTTATTATGCAAACTGAGAACTTGGATATTTTCTTCCACTGATTTAAATAATTAGTTTGTCTAATTTTATTTTCAGTGTTCTGTCTTTCAGCATAATTTGTTGGAATTAATTGTATTAATCAATCATTTTGTTGGTCTTTAAATCGGTATATTTTTAAAATTATTTCCACAGAGCTACTTTATCACTCTTTCCAGACTAGTATTCTTTAGAGCTGTGAATTGTTTTTTTCATTTTGAGACGGTGTTTAACCAAGTTACATAGACTACTAGGGTAGACTCAAACTTGTAATTCTCCTGCCTCAGCCTCCCAGTATTGGTATGATACACATGCTTTATCACATCCACCAACAGCTGTGATTTGGTGCTTAGTAAATTATTTCCTATCAGTTAATAGTAAAAGAGACTTGCATAGTTTTATTATTATATCCACAGTGCCTACCTCAATGTGTGTCATGTCAAAAGCAATGAACAAGCATTTGTTGCAGTCTTTCCAGAAATTAACTAACCCTAGGGATTTGAAGATTGGTCTTCAGCTCCACTCACAGAATATTAATTTGATGAGCAAGCATACTTTAGAACATTAAAACCAGGCTTCAGCATTTGCATAGCAATTGTCTAGTACTTTCTGTAGACTAGAAATATATTGCCAATCTTAATTATGAAAGGGAGAGAAAATGCTGGGAATAATTATGTATATGACAAATTGGTGAAATTGTTTTTATTATTCATCACTTAATGGATAAAATATTGAGAATATAAAAGTTACAAAGTTTTGGTTCCCATTAGCAGAATTCAGATTAAAGGATGAACCCACTAGAACCCTATTTTGCGTTTATTTTACAAATTTAGATCCATACAAGGGGCAGTCCAAAGAATATCTATAAAACAAAGGACAGGATGCCTTCAAAAATTTTGTGTGAAAGTTTTCATTTTTCAAATTGTTTTTATAATTTTATATAAACTATACTGATAAAAGTTACTATTTGTAAATCTTACTATTTGTTGTTCCATAGAGGAGAAAGAATCAAGGATTAACATTACAAAGAATCACTTTTTGGATAAATACAAAACAAAAGAAAATAAATAAAAACAAAGCAAAAAACTGTTCTAATAGATTTTTCCAAAGTTGAAAGAATCTATCACTCTTTCTGTGCATAATCATCTCATCTGTGTCAGAAAATCCCCATTACTTGAGGGTATTTCTTTCACTCTTCCACTTAGTGTTTTCCAATATAAGCTTTCAGAAACCCACCATATCTTTCAGATATTTTATGGTTATCCCTTCAGTAAAAGAATAAATGTAGGGCATTATTATCTTAATAGCTTATGTGGTCTTCATTTAAAAGAGACTATGGTTCTTGAATAAAAACATCCATTTTACTTGCGGCTGGTAAGGAAGCAAGAAGAAATCAGACATGGGTAGTAAGATGTTTTCTGATTTCTAACAGTGATTTAAGAAAGTAGTCTCTAAATTACTGTGAAGTAAACGTTGATGTGGTCAAATTATATGTTAATTAATTAATTTTTGACTTTTCAAAAATAGGTTGACAGAAATAATTCTTTTTGCCATTGCCTGCTCCCTTTTCTATATACTTCAAGAATAAAATAGAGCACCAATAGGCTTGTGGGTAAATGCAGAAGCAAATAATATAATGCACCATTTTAATTCAAATGCAAAATATTTATTACTCTTATATTAAGTCAATAACATCCATACTGGTGAATAAGTGCTACTGATTCGAATCAATTTTTTAAATTACATAAGAATTTATTATTGTTCATAACTCTGTGCTTCTCTGGGTACTATGTAAATCTTTGGAAACAATTAGCAAGTCCAGAAGCACTTTGTATACCTATGAATTTTAATGTTCCTGTACACGCCATCTTTCTTCCAACTTGAAAAATAATAATTTCCCTGTCTTCTATCTTTTCAAACTGTTTAACTTCCAACACCAAAGAGACCTACTGGAACATAAATAATTTATTAATTTTCATAGCTTATGAATCAGACAACAGCACAAATGAATGTTCTAGCAGATTTAAAGGCCTTCTAATTGCATCTGCGTCTCACCACACCATTAAGCTCTGTGTGTGTGTGAAAATACTTTTTGGCTAATATGAAGGCCTGTGAGGTTAGAATACATCGTCCTGAGGATGGAAACTTAACCAAGAAAGACCTTGGAAAGTGACTAATGGATAGAAGCAGGGCATAGTAGCCATGAAACTATCACTGCATATAATCAAAATGTATGCATTTTCATATTCAAATGTATTTACAGAAAAATTTTTTCACTAGAGCCAAGGGATAACCAGAGGGACACAGATTACCCAGAGTGATAATCAGATTGGGAGTGATAGGCAAGCTGCAGCGTCCTAGACCATGGAGATAATCAGAAAACTTGATATGGGCCAGCGCTTTGATTATCCAGGAACACTGAGACACACTGTTCAGAGCAAATTAACATCCTCCCGACTAGCAGATGCAGGTAATTTTTCACATGAAGATAAATTGACAGTCTGGTTTGCTGTGGAAGATATAGTTAATAATTTCATATTATTTTGTGGTTTTAATTTTGATACATTAACAATTAAATTATAGAAAAGTTCGAAGATAACAAACTGAGCCTCTCCATCTGGGTTCTGACAATGCTAACATCTTAGATAACAATGACAAATTTATCAAAACTAAAACACCCAACATTTGGGTGTTGCTTTTAGCTAAATTCATGCACTCCTTTCTTTGTTTCCTCCAAACTGTCATAGTGATAACCCTCCTTTATTTATTTATGATCTTGACAGTTTTAAAAATACTTAAGAATTTAATTGCTATTGTTTTTATGGATATGAGAAGTTAGAACCAAAGTCCACCTTCCTATTTTTAGAGATATACAATATGTAAAGGCATATAATTGGGATACTCTGGTTATTGTCTTGCCTGGTGATATAGACATCAATAGGAAGAAAATATTATGTTTTAGAAACTGATGAAAGATGACCATGCACAAAGGCCCAAGATTTTGTGCAAAAGAATAAAATAAAAGTCAAATTTAATACTAGATATTTTAGTTTCTTTTTGGCATCCTAAATCAAGTCCTGCCCTTTCTATATTTCCTTTCATTACTCACTACATTGAGAATTTAGATGAATTCTTTTTTTTTAATGAAGAAAAAAATTCCAAGGAAAATAAAACAATAAAATGAATCAAAATAAACAAGAATAAGTGATACAGAACTTCCAAACCTTTTGAAATCAACAGTAGTTACTACAATGCCTTTGTTGCCTTCAAATTAGCTGCAGATACCACCTTGGGACATACTAAAAATCAAACAGAACAGAATAGAATAGAGACAATGAAAACAAAACAAGGAATGCAATAAACAACCTCAAAACAAGTCAGTAGTTAATATATAATGGCTTCCATAACACGTCTTGCTATCTTTCAAATAGCTGCTCAAACCATCAGAGTTAATATAAACAAAACAAGAGAGAATAAACCCCAACCCAAAAGAAAATCAAAGAAAATGATGTCGTTTCTGGGGAGTGGGGAATCTCCTTCCCGTGGGTCTTGACTCTCTCCAGTCTGTGAATGGTGCTGACTCACTGAGAGAGGCTTGGGTCTGGCTTTCTGCAAGCCGGCAGCAGCCCCGGCATGGCCAAGTTTAGGTGCATTCTATATCCCCGTTACTTACCAAATATGCATCTTAAAAAATTTCAGCAGAATAAATCAGATGATAAATTATAGAGTTGTTTAGAAAAAGAAATTGACAATGATACAGAATTCCAGAAAAGATAATTTTTTTCTTCTTTATTTCCATAGAAAAGAAACCATTCCTTTATTTCTAGGAATGATTCTTTTAAGCATCATATATTGATCTTCTGAAACAACTCAAACTTATGTAAAATTACTTTATCTAGAATATTATACTGTTTTTCAAGTGCTGATAGACAATGAAAAGATTACTTTGCATTCATCTTTCTTTCTGCATTCTTTTTATTCTTTAAATCATTTTCTTCTGTTCAAATGTCATCATTACCTATTCTTTTATTTCTTTAGAACTATGGTAGAAATACATGTAAGTGTCAAGGATAAAATTAACGAGACAGGTAAGGAGATGATTGTGACTGCAATGGGAGGAGCTGATGAGAAAAATGTGTCTCAGTAAAGGGGCTTAGATTGTGACACTTTTATAAGGAGGAATAAATTAATTGTCAATGAGGTGGTTTGCACTCAGCCTCACTGTTAAAGAAGAGAGTCTGTTAGTTGAACAGGAAATGTTTATCTCAGTGTGATGCTAATTTAAGGAGACAGTTCTAGATCTAGTTAATAAGTCAAGAGACACAGAAAATCAAACTAGTTAGGGCTCAAACTAATTGGGAAGGATTTGTGAACAGCCATGTCAGCAACTCTAAGCAAAAGAGGAAAGATCTATTTTTGAATTTATTGGTATCTATCATAAGAAATATGACCATTTTAAATCGGTTACATACACCTGTAGTCCTAGCACTCTGTGAGGCTGACACAAAAGCAAAGTTCAAGTCCACCAGGGGCAACTTAGGGACTTAGCAAAACCTGGTCTCAAGATAAAAATAACAAAATAAATCAAATGAGCTAGGGATCTAGCTCAGTGTGAGAGGCCCAAGTTCATTCTTATCACCACAAAAAGTTAATTAATTGAAATAAAGATGGCTCATTTTCAGTCACTTTCTCCATTAAATGTTTCATCACTATAGTTGCTGTATAAGACTTAATTTCCCAAAATCATTTCTTTAAGTTTTGCCCACAATGAGAAAGCAAGACACATTCTCAAATGTCTTTAGAACCTTAGCCATTATATTAAATCAACAGTGTTTTAGGGAAGGTATGGCACAGCAGTAAGATCACTCAAATGTCCCAGTAATTTTGGCTCTCAGAGGAC
>PVJX010025393.1:0-26964 GCA_004027295.1 Dolichotis patagonum | reverse complement strand
TCCTAAAATTCATCTGGAACCAGAAGAGACCTAGAATAGCAAAGGCAATTCTAAGCAACAAAGGCAAGGCAGGAGGCATCACAATCCCCGACTTAAAATTATACTACAAAGCTACAGTGATAAAGTCAGTATGGTACTGGAATAGAAACAGACCCAAGGATCAGTGGAATAGATTGGAAGATACAACCACAACTGCGAAGTCACCGAACCACCTCATCTTTGATAAAGGGGCCAAACATGCTCGCTGGAAGAATGACAGTCTCTTTAACAAACGGTGCTGGAAAAATTGGCTGTCCATATGCAGAAGACTAAAACTAGACCCATGTCTATCACCATACACTCAACTAAAATCTAAATGGATGAAAGATCTAAATATTAAAACAGGAACACTAAAACTGCTGGAAGACAAAGTAGGTAAAAACCTCAAAGATATAGGGGTAGGAAGAGAATTCATGAACAAGAACCAAAGTACACAGGAAGTACTTCCCAGAATCAGTAACTGGGACCACATCTTATTAAAGAGTTTCTGCATGTCCAAAGAGGTTTCCAGCAGAGTGAAAAGAAAACCCACAAATTGGGAAAAAATCTTCATGGACAGTGCCTCAGACATAGGACTTTTGTCTAAAACTTATAAAGAATTAAAAAAAATCAGAGCCTCGAAATTCAAAGACCCAATCCAAAAATGGGCATCTGAAATGAATACACAGTTCTCAGATAAAGAAATACGAATGACAAATAAATGCATGAAAAATGTTCATCATCATTAGTCATGAGAGAAATGCAAATTAAAACCACACTGAGATTCCATCTCACTCCACAAAGAATGGCAAAGATAGAAAACACTACCAACAACAAGTGTTGGAGAGGTTGTGGGGAACAAGGAGCTCTTCTGCACTGTTGGTGGGAGTGTAGACTGGTGTAACAACTGTGGAGGTCAGTCTGGAGATTCCTCAAAAAGCTGGGTATGGAAGTCCCATTTGACCCAGCTATTCCACTTCTAGGCATATTTCCAGAAAAACTGAAAACATCGTACCACAGTGATTTATGTGCACCCATGTTTATAGCAGCACAATTTATAATAGCCACACCTTGGAAACAACCTAAGTGCCCATCAACTGAGGAATGGATAAAAAAGTTGTGGCAATTTTATACAATGGAGTACTACTCAGCTATAAGGAATGATCACATCAAGATATTTATAAATAAATGGACATGACTTGAGACCATTCTCTGAAGTGAAATAAACCAAACTCACAAGGGGAAATACCATATAATCTCCCTAATATGAGATTTGATAAGAGTATATAAGACTTTATGGTAAGCATGAGTCCCCATCTCATAGCTTCGAAGTCTTTCAAAGTTTTAAATCATCAGTTGGAATTGTGTTATCCTGTTTTGTTTGACTATATCATACGTGATGATATGAACGGCTGTTTTGAAGAAAACATTATGACAGCTATTGCCGATTTAATATTATCCTTCTTAGAAGTGCTCCCATGCTTTTTTTGTTCTATTGCCATTGGTTCTATCTACCACATTGTTTCTTATTGGAATTTGAATATGTGTGATAGTTCAAACAAATTTTTTTCTTTTGTATCAAAAATGAGATATTATAATACCCATTGATCATTTTCTGTTATTCGGTTCAGAAAGTCCTGGAATTCTTTCACTATATGCATGGCTTTATACTATTGTGTTATGTTTGATATTATTGTAATTGAAACTATGCTCAACTATAGCAGAGTAAGAGATATGGTGTTAGATACTGTTGATGTGCAGTTGACTTAATGTACAGTGCTGTGTTGCCTATGTTGTCCTGTTCTGATCTGCTCTGTACTGCCCCCTTTTGTTTTATTCTCTTTTAAATAAAAAAAAAATGGGGTTCTTCAAACAAAGTAAATGTGTACATCCAGTTATCTCGCTGTTCAGCATACATCCAAAGAATGTAAACGGCATAGGAAAGTGTTCCCTGGAGTATTTTTGGAGGAAGTTTGGTGTCATCCTTTATGTTCACCAGCGGATGATTGGTACAATAAATGTAGTATATATGTACAAAGAAGTGTTATTTTCCTATAAAGAGGTATGAAATCCCATCATTTGAAGCAAAATATATGGAGCTGGAAGACATTATATTAAGTCTAATAAATCAGATACAAAAAAGACAAATAGCACACCCTTTTTCTCATAGATGGAAGGTATGAAAATGCTAGCTTGAATGGAATAGAGATTCCTAGAAGTTGGGAAGGATGATAGGAGAAGGTGGATAAAAGGAATTGATAACAGGCTTCAAAGTATAGACAAATAAAAGGAGCACATCCTGGTTTTCCACATCAACTTGAGATATCATTTCCTCAAGTGATTTGTTATATATTTTATGAATACTTATAACAGATAAGCCTGGAAAAAAGAAAAAAAGAATTAAGCCAGAAAACTCCAAATGAAATAATGACAAAAAATGCTAAGTACACTTATTTTGTATGTCAGAATTTCACACTAAACCCCATTGATAATTATAATATATACAAAAATAAAATTTTAAAAAGATAATTTTTGGGAAATGTGTTTTAAGTGCTCTTTGATTTCCAGCAAGACATATGGGACATATCAGGTACTCGTTTTGTTTTAAAAATTATTTTGACTTTTACATCCCCCAGTGCACTAAACTATCTATACACAGGCTACTAAAGTATTTTCCACAGCACATCTGCTGATCTTGTAATTTAGAAATTAATTTATGAGTGGATTTTTCAAAAAGAGAAGATGATTTTTCTCACAACCTCATAGATGCCTTGGTATGCACATTTCTTTACAAAGCTGATTTCTTTGCAAAGCAGGAAAGAAAGAATAAAGACATGCTTGTTACTGAATTTGTCCTATGATTTTTTTTAACTCATTTTAATGATTCTTGTGTTCATTTGGTGAAATTATTGGAATTTCTATCTTAAATGTGTATGCCATGTCATGTAATGAATGCATGAAAATTGATACTATGGTCATTTGTACTTTAATCCATATTTCTTTCCATCTGTTTAACACGTGTTTTGTGGTTTAAGAGATACTTACTGGTTTTGCCATTTTGGCAGGAATCAGCTGGTTCCTAAGATAAAGGTGCAGTGTTTGTCTGATTGCTTTCATTGAGTGCTGTCTCAGTCACCTTTTCTGATGTAAAAGAAGTCAATGGGTTACATATAGACAGTAACTTACACATTTCTATGGGGCACCCATCGTAAAGGCCTCATAGTCTTTTTGCTAAACTAGATGTGAAAAAGAAGGTGAAACTGATTTTATCTGAAATGCCAAATAAAAATTCTTATTGGTCAAGTTGCTTTGCTGTTTTCTTATCAAATACCTGAACTACTGGATCAAAAACTTATAAGAGAACCCTGTATAAAAGTGATTTAGCCTTATGTTAAAGAATTCCAGTCCTTTTGCAGTTTTGTGTAGTAAAAATAAACCATACAAAAAGATAAACCAGAAAAGAAAATAATCTATGTTTGAAGTGCAGTTGTTCTATTTATATAAATTGAATACATTTGCTAGATTTTCAGAACACTTTGTTCTCTGTTTTGAAAGGAGATAAAAAACAAAGTATATAAGTCTATAAATTTGTGTTTGATTTCTGTCCAGGTAGTCAGTTCCATTCAGATCTTTTTGCCAGTCTCACCAATTATACTTGTAATTGTTGCTAGCATGGATAAAGGCAATGGAGGCCTCAGAAATTGCTTTGAAAAACTGCTTATTAGACATTAAATAAGACAATATAAGTAAGTAGACATATTTACAGTGAAACAATTTTGTTCCAGTTTATGGACTTTACATCTACTGTCTCTTCCCACAAAATAATAAGGCAGAAGATAAACTAGAGGGGAAAAGGGAAAAATAAACAAAGTAAGAAGAATATATCTTGGTTCCATTTGTGTCAAAACAGCAATGAAATGGAAAAATATATTCCACTAAGGTGTGACTTGAATATTATTTATAAAGGCTGCAGTCTCTGGCCTAATGTTCATTAGCTTTGTCCTTGTTGCCTAGTAACAGATTTATAATTTTGTCTCTCCTCTTATTGATGGCTTTAATGGAGACAGCAGTGAGAGAACGCCTGATGAAAACACTTTCAATCTCTATTCAGAAATGTTAACATTTTGTGAGTATGGCTGGTGTTGCTGATTACAATGATCAAGAAAAGAAATAGTCTTAGGAGGAAATCAGTGAAAGTGACTCTCAAAGGTATTCCTGAAATGGTCTATGCTTTTTTCTGTTACCTAAATCCATTGCTAAAATATTTATTTTATAAGCAGGATATATCTGTAAAACTAATTATTAAACTAGTAATTCTCCCCAAACTACCACCAATATTTGAGTTGTGATGATTGTATTCTTTCAGAGATTTTTATACAATCTTAACCTTACAAAAAAGTGGTAGATAGCATGTCACATCATGCATAATGGAAATTTAGGATTCTGCAGATAAACTTATCAGTAGTTATAGGGTTGAGTACTGACAGAGGTGAGCACTGGTGTTGCCGGCAGGGACTGCAGGCCTCACCTCTCTTCAGTAAGAGGTTACTTATGCTTTCCCTTTATGCGTTTGGATGTAATTTGTATTTAAAAAATAGTTATAAAGAAAATCTAAGGACAAATGAACCAGAGTCCTTGCTAGACTTATGCTAGGAATCCCCTAATAAACAAATAAATATTTAAATTCAAGATGGTTTGATTGATTATGGTCCCATAATCAATTATGATGCTAATAAAAAATGGGAGAATTGTCATACATGAGAAAGGCTTAATTTCATAGTTAGAGGTTCTCTGGTGTTTACAGCAGGCATACTCAGGAATTTTTATAAATTCTCAATAGCATTCCACAGTTAAATTTCTATTTCTTGATGAATTTTATTTCTTGTACAATCCAAGCAATTAGATGAAAATTGAGAAGTAGATCAGTAGTTCTCAAAGTGTGGTCACCAGATCGGCAGTATCAACATCTAGAGAGTTTATAATCTATGTAGATTCTTTTGCTGTGTGAGCCTATCAGGTCAAAAACTCTGCTTGGAAGTTTGCAGCAGTTTGCATTTTATTAGGTGATGCAAGTAATTGTTGAATTTTAGTCTTTGAGAACCAGTGCAATGGAACAAGTTTTCTCTTTGCAGCACAATTGAAGTTTTGGTTTAGGTAACTTCATAGGGTTCTGTTGTCTACAATGGCATTGCAGGAGGTTTAGCAGCTTCCCTGTGCTGTATCCACTGAGTATCAGTAAAGCCATCTCAGCTGTGAAAGCTGAAAGTACCTGCAAACATTGCCAAATGAGGGGAAAATTATCTGTGGGTTTATAACCATTGTTCTAGAGCAATAACTTTGAACTTCATTGGAGGGTCCTTAAAATGAAGACTTCTACACCTAAACTCTTCAGAGCCTGTCTTAGTAAGTATATGGATCAAGCCTATAATCTGTGTGTTTAACAGGCGCTATCAAGCATGGCCCATGAAGAACATTTTGTCACAGTGTGCTCTGTTCTTAAGCACTTTCTGTACTTAATCTTTGTGGGTGATTCCAGTGGATGACTGTGGTTGAGCTCCAACTCTGGCTTTTATCTTGAGTGAATGTGAAAATGTCCTGGGAAACTGGTAAAAGTTCTGATGCTGAAACTTTTTCTTCTGAGCCTTAGAATATGGGAATCTGGCATTGAAAAAGTGATTCTCAAGTTTATTGATCATTAGAATCATTAAAAGTATGAGGTCTGGCTCCCATCTGTATGGATGTGGCATTCTGCTGCTAGGAGATTTTGATGTGAAATTATTATGAGCACCATTGTATTAGCTTGTATCAGAAGCTCTTTAGATGTTTCCAATATGCAACAAGGATTGAAAGACTACTGTGAGCTGATTTCAGGATAGGGAAATTTAAGCTGTTTTTTTCTAATCTCCAAGTTTAGTGAGGAATGCACTGAATTCTATGAATTGCTAGTAGCAGCCTGAACTTAATAGCAAATGGAGAAAATCTTCACATTTCTGGTTCAATAGACAGTAGGTAATGACATGGCTTTTTGGACTACTTAGAACAGAATGTTCTGTAGCAAGGTTTCCAAGCTGCAGAGCAGTGAACCTTTGGAACCTGGCCACACAGCAGGAGGTCAGTGGCAGGCAGCCAGTGGCAGTCCGCTGAGCAAAGAATCTGTAATTACATCTGCTCCCAGACCACTGGCTGAGTTCCCCCTCCTGTCAGGTTAGTGGTGTTACTATATCCTCATACAGTGACAGTGAACATTTTAGACCTTCCAGTGAGACAAACAGCCCACTGCAGCACCTCTGCCATGGGTTCACCACCATTGCAATAATGCTACTGTGAACTTTGTGTGCAAGGGACCTGGGTTTGCTTGTTCATGAGAATCTAATGATGATCTGACATGAACCTAGATAGTGATGCTTGCACTAAGGAGCAAGTAAGAATGCTTGCACTAAGGAGAACAAGATTAGTTGAGAGTTTTGACTGCACAGAAACCATAATAAATCAGTGACTTGAAGATTCCTATCAAACCCTATCAGTGAGTGGCAAGTGATAATTAAACCATATCTGGTGGCAGGCCAACATGAAATTATAGAATAGACTAAACTTAAGGAGTGCACTTTGTGTCACTGTCTTCTGCCATCTCCCAGATGTAGGTAAAAAGAAAAAAACAAGTTCTAGGTGCATTGATTCTGCATAATGGTGAGTTGTATAAATATTTCATATTTTGTTATGTATTTTAATGTAGTAATAATATAAAACATGCAATAAATATAATGTGCTTTAATCATCCCTAAACTATCCTTCTCTTCTTAGTCCAAGGAAAAAATTGTCTTTTGTGAAAGTGGTCTCGGATGCCAAAAAAGATGTGTATTGTTTTTCTCAAGTATCTTGAATAGGTCTGGGGCTATAGCTTAGTGTCACAGTACCTGCTTGCCAAGTGCAAGGTGGTGAGTTTGATTCCTGGTATGCTCCTCAAACAAAAGTACATTGAACAATCAAATTTACAATTTATCTAGAACTGGATAACTAGATAGTTCTTTTGTTATTGAAGTTGTACCCTATATAATTGCATTAGGATAGCTTAAAAATTCCCATGGGAATGCAGTGGTACAAACTTTGGGAACTACTCTGATGATCTCTGTAATGGTTTTTTTTTTTTTTTTTTTAACACTATTCGCTTTTCACAATTTGAAAAAAGTTTCCCTTAGATAACAAATTCTTTGAGGGCAAGGACTAAGTCTGTGAGTTCTTCACGTATTCCATAATTTGTAAAAGAGCATTAAATGCTCTTTCAGCAGATACTTTATTACAGTTAGGTAACTGAGACAACACAACCTTCTTCAACTATCTCATTTACTTTTACAAAACTCAGAATGATAAATTTTTACATAGATGAGGAAACAAGTAGATTTTTCTACCTATATTTTCACTCATGTTTCCTCACTTTAATATTCATATTGAGTTTATGTATGCATATATGCAAAAAGACATACATATGTATGTGTGCCTGCATGTGTATATATGTATGTACATACAGAAAGTATGCTTATCAGTGTTACCAGTTATGGGAGTTGTAAGAAGAAAAATAATATTCCTCTCTAAATAAATTTATACACTGAGGTGGCTGAAGTGAAGGATTTGTACTGGTTTTGTTCAGACTGTTGAACGTAGATGTCTTATTCACTAGGTGAATGATTCGAGGGTGATGGTATGTAATGTTTGTACCATTGTTGCCCCCTGATTGACATGTTTGGAAGTATTGTTGTAATTTGGTTTTTTCTTCCTCTACTTTTCTTTCTTTTTATCCTCGAATAACATAGATTTTTATTCCCCCTCAAAACAAAACCCTACCCCTTGAACAATACCCCCCAAAAGTAAAGTCACTTGAGTTAAATGTTTAAATAAATAAATAAATAAATTTATAATTATATCATCTTGATGGAAATACTCTTTTTGTCAACAAGAACCTTCTATAATTTTGTTATATCTTCCCAGTACATTAATGCAAAGTATTAAGCATTTTTCTAAAATTACAAAACAAGCACCACTTCAAACATTTTTAGGAATCATATCATTAAGAAAATAATTCATTTAATTCTATGGGCTCTTGAAAATTATTTTTGATTGAAATATCTTCTTATCTCCTATGGTGCTTGCATCCTATTTTTGAATAACTCTTCCAAAATAAAAGCCCTATCAGTGTTTGTTTTAAGGTTTTAGTTTGTATAATTCATAAGTTTTCTCCAATTGGACATTTAAAAAAGCTCTCCACTCTTCCATCTGCTGATACCATGGCTTTGTGGTCTCTTTAAATTAATAGTCCTGGTATTCTGCTTATAGGGAGTGACTGGGAGTTCTAATGTTAAGGATGATGTCCAGTAGAACTGATTCCGAAAACTTTCAAACTACCTCAGTTTTTTCTACAGATATTTCTAGTATAACATCAGCTCCTTCTTTGGTCATAATGTTTATTTCAAATGCTATCTTTTAAATTGTTTTTTTAAGGAAAAAAATCTGGTCTTTCCCAGAAGGATGCACTTGTGCAATTCTACCTTACAGTCATTAATAAAATGGGAACTGAAAGATGATCTTTATACAACACAAGGAGTGATCAGGAGTGCAGGAGTGCAGCCATGTAATTATGAAATGGTGCTCACTCTTCCTTTTTTCAGGTGAGTTTTATCACCTAAGTATTCTGCTTCATGGCTGCTGTGGGAATTAGGGTCTTGTTGCTTTTCGTCTTATTTTGGGGCTTGGTATAACAGCTAGATTCCAGAAGTTCTATTTCTGCCATTTCTATTCCAAATCTCCTTCTGATCTTTGGTACAGTATCTCGGTTGTGAAATAAATGGTTTGTACTCAGTCAGTAATCGTTTATTGCTGTTTGTTTTAAATAAATCAAATCTCTTTTTTAGCATAATTTCGTGAAAATTTTTAATGTATGATAAATCTCAAAGCAATGCTTTTTACTGAACAGACTGGGCTTCCCGCAGCCTTTCTGATGCAGTCTTCCAGCCTTCCTCTGCCCTGAGGTGCTTTTCAGGATGCTTGGTCTCAGGAGAACAATTGGAAAAGCATCAAACTAGATTTTCCTCTAGCCACTTTTAAGTCGATCGTTATTAATTTTTGTTGTTAAATAAGAGTGGCTGTAAATTTGTGAAAGAATACCAAATAGAGAATTTCTGTGTATAGAATTGTGGTATAACACATACAGCGTACGTACAGAGAAACATCCATCATATGTAGAGATTTTAATGCAGATCTCATGTAAAGATATGAAATTTTCTGTATCTGCCAGAAGCATAACAAACCCCTCTGTGCACTGGAGGAAATTACGCCCTTTCAAATATTAAATGTCATTCATAGAAATGCCAGGCACTATTAAAAATAGAGAGAGAAAATCGGAAAAGATTGCAGAGTTTTGTTATTCTCTTCTTTGTAGGTTACTTGCATACACTTTAAAAGAAAACTCTATACCTCTGTGCAAAAGTTATTCCTCTGCAGCTGTCCTAGAGATATGACAGGTGGGAACACAGTGCTGATTGATGACTGGGATTTTGGTGCCATGTGATTTGTCTAAGCTTTGGACCTAGTGGCTTATAGCGGGATGTACTAAGCTGCAGCACAGTATATCTTTAAAACTCTATTTGGTGAGAAATAAATAGCATGCTGGGACTTCCACTGGAGTCCAGTACAACAAAGTTTTGTGAGATCACAGCCCTTCAGTACATACATACATACAATCAAGCAGATGTAGTTATAAAAAGTGGCTTGCAGACTGAATTATCCACCTCTGCTGGAGGAGGCAGGAGAGACAAGGGTAGGCTTTTTTTGTTTATTGCTGATCATAGGAATTAATAATAGATATTCTGAAGATATATTATTTATTGGACTTGATCCTGGACAACACAAGTCTTTTGAGGTCACCAAAGCTATCTTTTATTTAAAATCTAGAGCCCAACAACTGGAAAACAAAAAGAAATAAAGTAAGTTAACCGGATACTATATTTTAAAAGTATGATTACAAAAGCAACTTTTCTGGGATGGTTTTTCCTATCTAGTAGTATCAGTAATTTTCTCCCAGGACATAGCAGGACAGGGCAAAAGTTGATCACTGGTTTTGGAAAGGTGACCATTATAGACTGATTTGTGACTAAATGTTTGATATGTCATCATAGGAAGATGTAAATTTCCAAATTAATTGTAACCTAACATTTAGGGCACTGTTAAGTCAAGTACCAATAAGTAATTCGTCATCAGTGAGAATGCCATCCTTGGTACTAAAAATAGTGCTTCATTTGCTCCCTAATATAGCATACATTTTGGCAAGAAAGAGTATAGACCAAATTAACGTATTTCTTACTTGTTCTGATTTTTTTTCTAAACATTACACTTTACTTTGGATTGCCCTTATGTTTCATTTATGCTGCTATGGTTTACACCACTGGATTGATTCTTATTTGAGAGCAGATCCATACATCTTATTTTGTTGGGTATCTCTGGTGCCTTTAGTCACATATCTCTCTATATAATAAATTTATGTTGGAAAAGAGAGTGAAGTTAACATTTTAGTAAAAATAATTGTCGCATAAGAGTGAAGATAAAATACCTGGTATAGTTTACATTTATAAAGACCCCCCACGTCTCATCTGTTCAGAGGTGGGTCTTTGGAAGGGAATTCGTTTATGGGAAATAATTCATTGATAAATTCATAGCTGAATGTGTTGTTGAGAGGTAGGAATCATTTGGAGAAGGTGGGTTGCTGGGGGTGCCTGCGCAGGTTCTGTCCCTCACTCTGGGTCTCCTGCTCTCTACTTCTGGCCATCATAAGATGGGTAGCATTCCTATGCCATTCTGCTCCACCATGATTTTCCTGCCAGGAAGTCAGCCTGTCATGAACTGGAACCTCTGAAACCTTGAACCACAATAAATCTTCCCTCTTGTAAACTGTGTGACAGGTATTGTAAACCACCAGTGAGAAATCTGACTAGTATATTGTTCTTGTAAAAATAAATCTGAATCTCTAATGAAATCTGGTTTGCAAGAGAATCCTAATTTCTATGTATCATAAAATCTCAGTGTTGTATTAAAGATTCTACGTGAAATAAATTGTCTATAGTTTTTTTTCCAGACCACTAGGTATGTTTGAGAAATCCATATATTAGAACTTTGTATTAGTCTATTTATGCATATTGCTTATATGACTCAACAATATAACTTTGTCAGTGTTTTGAACTCCTAAACATTTGGAAATCTGATATTTTCTTATCATAGAAGATGTTAAAGCTCAGAAAGTATGTCTGTAACCCAAGGTCTTCCAAATTGTAGGTGTTATAATCAGAACTCAGATCTGTTGATTTCTAAGGCTCTTCTTATCATTATAATTTAGTCATCTCACTTGCCTTTTATGGTTGAAAATAAATAGCACACCTATGTTATGAAGAGATAATATAACAGGGGGTGCAAGAAATGAGTTAAATAATTACATGAGATAATGAAGGTCAAAATATTTCAGATTTTCTTTTCTTATACTATCTTGGCATTATCTATCTAGAATCCAGTGTCTTTCAAACTAGTAAACTCTAATGGCTGACTAAAATAACAATAAATATGTAACTACTTTATATTAGACTTAATTTCCTAATCACAAAATATAATATGCCTATATTAGACTTCCTTAAAATTTATGTATGTTTCTGTTGTGATTTTTATCTGAAATGCCCACCAAAAAGACCCATTGTGTTGAAGACATGCTTACTAGCTGATAGGCTTTCAGGAAGTGATTTAATCATGAGAACTCTGACTTTGTCCTGTGGATTAATCTATTGATGAGATCATAATTTCATGATCTTATTGGGAAGTGCTGGAAACAAGAAACAGTGGAAACTAGTTGAAAAGAGTTGACATTATACTATGACACTGGCAACTACATGTCATTCCCAGGTCCTTCTCAGCCTCTTTCCTCTGAAAATGAGATTATAAAGTGAAAAATCACAATATTTCACTTTACAGGTTGTTCCTATGTGTGTAGGGTAGTAGAACTAGTATTGTATACATTGTGCTCAGTAAACATGAGCAACTAGAGATAAAATTATGAAGAAAAATCTGTATATTCAAATGACACTCTGCTCTCTTGGACTTCAGAGACAGTCTTGAATGTGGAGAAGGAAACGAATTTGGCTGAACATAAGGAAGTATGTTACAATAGAACTTCATTAAAAATTGTACATATTTATACCTTACCATACCAGGTTTTGATACACATCTACCTTGTATGATATTCAAATGAGGGTTAGCTTGTGTCCACAAACATTTATCATTTTTGGGGGGTGGAAACACTCACATTTAGCTTTTCTTTAGCTTCAGAAAAGAATGAACAAGTGTGTTGTTACTGTCTATAGTCACTCTATCATGTAATAATAGAAGACCAGAAAA
The DNA here is from genome assembly GCA_004027295.1 of Dolichotis patagonum. Taxonomy (NCBI): domain Eukaryota; kingdom Metazoa; phylum Chordata; class Mammalia; order Rodentia; family Caviidae; genus Dolichotis; species Dolichotis patagonum. The sequence goes on along the minus strand of PVJX010025393.1, from coordinate 14,523 downwards.
ATATGCTGTATTGAGTTCTCATTTACAAAATCTGTTTTAGCACATGTTGACTGATTTAGTTCTGAAATACAAGGGGATTCCTGCAGAGGTTAGAGGATGAGAGAGATGATTTCCTTCACTCCTTTTTATTTTCAGGTGTAAACAGGTGCCCAGGTAACACTGTGAAGTGTTTGACAGAGGCATCTTTAGCTTCTGGATACTACCTAGAGTATGTCCATTATAGTTCAATTACCATCCAACAAAGTAGGTGCTTACAGAAGACAAAATGTGGTACTAGTACATGAAGATATGTGATAAAAATTCCAGCTATGGTACCAAATTATAAATATACCTATCAATTTCGATATGCATTCTGGTACAACGATTCATTGACATATCAGTCATCAAGGTTTCCTATCTTTTGGATGGTCAGTATATTGAATTTTATTAGTGTAGCTATCCAGTGCTGAAACAAAGTAAAAAGATAAAAAACTGTTATAAAAATTAAGCTTCTATTATTGCTTATTTATATTGGTGTTGCTACAAATTGAATGTAGAGATAAATTATGCTTCTGAAAATGGGCACAAGAACATGTATTTATTTAATTTTTCATTTATTTAATGGTATAAAGAGTGTTTTATTCATAAAAATGATTGAAAATCAGAAATTTCAGAGCATTTTACTAATAGGGAAAACTTTCATATTTAAATGTGATTATTTAATAAGTATTCATGCAAAACAAATTATATTCCTTGAATTCTGGTGTCTGGGTGGAATGGTGTATGCCCTAAGAACCAAACAGTATTCCTACCATCAGAAAACATGCATTCCACATACAATTTTTTTTTGTTTTTTTTGGTTTTTTGCTACTGACAATCAAACTCAGGATCTTGCACTTTCCAGGCAGGCACTTCTGCCACTGAGCTGTACCCTGGCTCAAAATTCAGTTTTGGAAGTAACACATGCATGACAATTAGAGAATAAATGATGTGAAACCAATAAGCACATACAAACCATGATATTTATTTTCTGTATTTCAGAGTATTTATTTTATGTTTCTTCATTCTGGAGCATTCTTAATCTAGGTATTGAAAGGCCTTAATCCTATCTGACATTCCACATATTGTCCATCCCTTGTGGCCAAAATGTATTACTTTATTTTCTTCAGTTATTTTTATACATAAAAATAACTTTTTATTTATTTATTTATTTATTTATTTATTTTTTAAAATAATTTTTTCAGTTATTTTTATACATAATTCTTGTCCTTAAATCTTGTCCTTAAATTCTTGTCCTTAAATCTAAAATATAAGATTACCTAGAGTAAGTGCTTTTCTTTTTTATTCCTCATTTATCCTTATAGGTGAGATAATGTCTGACATTGAGTGACATTGCTTTTAATAAGAACATACCTAGCACGGGTGATTAGGAAATTATCATGGAGATCCATGAAAAGTTTGAAGCAGAGTTCATTTCAATGTCCATCTCAAAGACTGTTATAACAGGTAAATTGGATTATGTCAACTTTACTTGTGTGGAAGCCACGCAGGGGGTTAGGGGAACAACAATTTTTGAGTGTGTCTAGGTGAGTCATGGAGCTGTGCCCTTGGCTAGTGCGTCTGGCCCTCACTCCTTCCTCTTTGGTGCTGTCACCTACTTTGTTTTTGGGCCTCCATGAGTTAAACAACTTTGCCACACTGCTGCCTTCTGTCATTATCTTCCTACCTTAAAGCTAACCAAACATGGAATGAAAACTTTGACTGCCAAAATAATCCTCTCCTTTAAGTTGCAGGTGTCAGATATTTGGTCCTTGGAGTGGGACAACTGACCAATGCACTGTGATAATGATTAGGAAAACTGTGGCTTCTTGGCTGCAATTTTTCTTATCCAGAAGCCTTTTTACTATCTCTGTGTTAGCTTTCCTATTGCTAGGACCATGCTCATCACACAGTTTAAAGGAAGAGAGATTTTTTTCCAGCACAGATCTACTCTTCGTCAATTTGGCATTTAATAGCATCTCCTTAAAACATGCTTGTCTCCAAGTGAATACAATGACAAGATCATAATTCTGCCTACCATGTTATATCTGTTCTATGTATAACTGAAAATGCATGAATCTTTTCCAGAAATTCTCAAGGTTTACAGCATCACTCAAAAGTCCAACTACAAAATCTCCCTTGAGACTCAAGGAGCAAACTCTTAGCTGTGAACGCCGGTAAAATTCAAACAATTTATTCCCAAGGTAAAAGATTTCTATTGCAAATAGGAAAATAGGGGACTACAAATGAATAGGGTGAAAAAAGATTGAAAACCATTAGGCAAACGTTAAATTTTGTAGCTCCAGGTCCAGCATCCCATGTAGATGGCAGCATGTGTGAGCCAAAGGGTTTGGACAGCCCTGTTTCAGATTGTGTTCACCAAGGCCCTCTCTTCAACTACTTTTGCTCACTGAATGCAACTTTCCTCAGCAGATGGCAACTATTCCTGGCATTTCCAGCATTCTGGGAACTCTGTTACAGCTCAAACCTCACTCTCATGGCCTCACAAACCATCTAACAGGGATTCCAGCTCTTCACATACATTTTGCCCAGATTCCCAGGCCTTCCTTCAAAATCTGGATAGAGCCCCTCTGACCACATAATGTGCATACTGCATGCCTGCAAACTGATGGTGACAAAATCTGTTGCCAGCTGGGGTAGCAGCCAGTACCACTTGGACCATGAGTGTAGTGACTTCTGAGAGGCCAGATGGTTTAGCACAGTAAAAGGAATCTAGGGGAGTCAATTTCTTACGCATTCTTTCCCAAGCATGGGACTAAAGGTTTGTCTTTTCAAATGAAGGCTTTATATTTCTGCACAGCTGAGACTTCCATGGAAGGGTCTTGATTCCTGAGATGCTAAAAGGATATATCTTTTTGCCCCAGTTCAAAATGCTTGGTTTCTTTTTAATAGCACCAATTTCTTCAACCACACTTTGGTTCCTTTGGCTTGACTTTATCATATGCTTCTTTTCCAGTCAAACTGAGTGATTCAAATCTTTCTGCTCTGCTTTTTGCTCTACTGCTCATTGAAAAGCAGGCTAAAATTTGCTAGTACTGATGCCATGGCCTGAATATTGAGCTACCTTGAAATTTTCTCCACTGGACCACCACTCAAGTCCACCACTCAAATATCAGCCTCACATCAAGTGTTGGGGGATGGATAAAATGTAAATGAATTATTGCCAGTTGTGAGATACTTAGTCTCTAATTCAATTCCCAACAGGTTTCCTGTTTCTGTTTGAGAACTCTTCAGCACAGTCTACCTACCTATCATCATTGTGGTCTTCTGAGCTCTCACTGGCAGTCTGGGTTATGACATTCTACAGTCTCTCTAACCTGTGTCACCAAAGGATGGTAAACACATTGTCAGGTGAGTCACAGCAATGATCTTATTCTCAATAAAAATGTTGATCATGACTCAGCTTTTCTTTTGCTGGGGCAAAATACCTAAACTCAATACTTAGAAGGGGAGAGATTTATTTTGGCTTATACTTCAGTGGTTTCAATTCATGCTCACTGGTTCCAAGGTGAAAATGTCATGGTAGAAGCCATGGCAAATAGAAATGGCTCAGCTCATGGCATTCAGGAAGCAGAGCACAGGAAAGGAGCCAGAGAAGTGGCTCAGAGCAGATACAGTCCTCAAAGCTGTGTTGGTATCACTCACTTGTGAAGACATCAGAGATGAACCCATTGATGGAGTTAATGCCATTACAATTGAATCATTTCTCCAAGAGTATCTTAATTTAGTCAGTTTGATAGTCAAGATTAAAGGCACAATTTTCCACTGTCTTGTATGCTACACTAAAGCCTAGATCATCAGCCTCTTCCCTTACTATAAGTCATAATACCAGAGGCTTAGAAATGATTATATGTTAGACAAAGGAACATCTCCTTATGGAACAACTAACTGTGTCAATCCCACATTACAGTGATTAAATGACAAGCAATGGTATTTGTGAAGCAATTTCCTTCATGAATATTGTAAAGAATCTAGACCCCCATGTACCTGCAGTGAAGGGTGATTTGAGGAGTGATATTATGTAGGAATAATCTACATAACCAGCATGCTGATTGGTGCCTAGGACAAATACTGTAGAATGAATCTATGTGAAGGACTGCACTGAACTCACAAGTCATAGACATATTTAGAACGACAAATTTTTCTGATTGGTATCTCTTTATTCATCTCATCCTCTTGCATTCTTAAATATTGTTATGAATTACTTTAAACAGAAAAATAGTAGAGACTAGTGCAACAGCCACAAAGATAAATCTCTAAAACATCTCAGTGAGTGAATATACTAATTTGGAAAATAATATATTAAAAATGACAATATTCACATACATGAATTTGAAAATATACAGAACATTGTCATATAATTTTATTTGGAAGTTTTACATTTTAACATGCAAAATCAAAATCTTTTTTAAAGGATTAAAGCTTTGCAGAACTGTTGAAACCCTTGTGCTCATGCCCTTCAGAAGATAATTGTATCACAACTTTGGAGTTCACATTTTTGTGTGTCTTATGATATTTTCATAGGTTGATATTCATATAAAATATATAGTACTATTTTCACATAACTGATATTTTATGAAACATCATTTATATCATTTCTGAGATTTTTTTTCCCATAGTGATAAGCTTAACTCTAATGTGTAATTTTAGTAAGTAATAGGAGATAAATGTTTAAATTTTAAAAATATGCTAAAATAAAACACAGATTACCTTTAATTCCCCCCTCAAAAGACTTCATCTCACTTTGAAGACATTTTTCCCATTTTTTAACTTTCTCAAGCAATTTGGCAGTCTACTTTTATATCTTTAATTTTGCTATTGTGGCTGCCTCAACATCCTGAATTAGTGCAAAATGTTTAACTTTCCTGGTCATTTGGAAAAGAACCAGAAGTTGCCAAGTGGCAGAAGTGGTGAGTAAGGTGCATAAGTCTGCATCACTGTGTTTGTAGGAGCCTGTTTTTCCCTTGAATGGCACTTGGCAGCAGCATTCACAGTACTTTTTTTTAAAATCACATTTTTTCCACCTTTAGGAAAGAGGACGTCCAGATCGGCTTCAGAACATGACAAGAACAATGAGATAAGTGTGTTCAAATTAAAGAGTATTTTTAGGAGGATGAATGGCAATGTGTCATTATTTTATCTATTTATATCTGGATCTGTGGATAGCCATTAAGATTATTTTTTTATAATATTTTGAAATTAGGAACACAACCCCAAGGGATATGCTTATCAGTGCCTCTTGGGTATTCTTTCATGAGCTCCTGACTTTAACCATAAAAAAGATGTGGCTATATTGTAATGTTGCTATTGATGTCAGAAGTCAGTAGTCCTGCTTTCAGATCAGGACAAGGGATATTGCTGCACAAGTCTTCAGTATCCTTAGCTGCCCCTCACATCTGGTAAGGAAAGTGTGGTACCCTCTCCTCACTTCCTAAATGATATTAATTTTCATGAATTCAAGAATGTTCTATGTACTGACATAATCCTATTCAGTACCTCAAATTCAAAATCCTGAGCCAGCCCTAAACAGCTGTCTTACTCAGTGCTCATTCATTGATTCACACAAAAGATATTTTTAACTTCCTACTAAAAACTTCAAAATCAACACGATTGAAATTACATTAATACGTGCTTCTGTCAAATTTCTTCCAAGTTTATTATTGTAAAAGCATTTTTACTTTTTCTTTGTCTGCACTTTCGGTTCTGATGTATCCAAAACATTCTTTTTTCTTATTGGAGCTAGAATAATCTTTTTAACTTGAAAATCTGATGACAGTGTATTACCCTCCTTTAATTAATAATTTTATTCCTTTAATAGTTCTCCATTGCTTTCATGATCCCAAGGGTATTTTTTTCTTTACTCTTCATGGCCTCTAGCACCAATTTCAAGAGGAAACCACATTACTTGCAATTTGCAATTTGATGTATGCTCTTTCACTACTTGTATATTTACTGTCTGGAATTTTGCCTCTCCTTGATGGTCTGACTAGTCCCTCCATGTCTTCCAGGGTTGACTTCCACATGAAATTTGTTTCTTTACCTTTGTGTTATGCTTTAGTTGCCGCCTTAGTGTTCCTGTAGCATTTTTTTCTCTTCTATCATACTCCACATTATAAAATGTTCACATTGGTTTTTTTTTTTAATATTTTTCAGGGATCTTTGAAAGGTAGGGCTAATGCTTTATGTCATTACCTCTTTGGCAGCTACATCCAATGTCTGTACTTAGCAAATCCTCATCAAATAATAGGGCAAGCATGATGAAATGACCTTCCCAAGAGTTAGACCTGAATGTAGAAGTCAAGTCCACTCATTTATAGTACAGGTCTCTTTTCATAAACAATAAAAGAAACTGATATTTTTCATAAGTATTATCATCGTGCATTAGTGTCTTAGGCTATTATGGTTGCCAAGGTAACCTCTGTGTTCAGAATAGCATTTTTCTTTATGAACTGATTCTGAAAGTCCCATTATCAAGAAACCATAAAAAATAAATAATTAAAATGCAAATGACTTATGAAGAGGGATAGTTATTTATATCAACTTGTAGTAAATGTATTGGTACAGAAGAAAGAATGATAATGTCAGAATGTTTCCCAGTAGTGAGTAAGTGGACAGAATAGAGGAATAAAGTATTAAGAACTAGGAGGAACAAGCACAATGACTACTGACAATACAGAGTCAACTCTTTTTGTTCACCCTTGGGATAGCACCTTTTTGAATCATACTTGACCCTGTGCTTCCCCAACTTCTGTGCCTATTCCTGCTTGCCCTTTAACATACATACCCAAAGAGACTAATACAAAGATCTATTTTTCTAAGAAAAATAATGGCATTAAAAACCAGTGTGATTCACATTTCCTGTTATGAAAAGTAGATAGAAACACTTTATGTTAATTGCTATAAGAATATGAATTGTGAATATATTCACATAGAAGATTGTTGCAGTTCACAATCGTGTCTTGGTGCAAAAGTCTGAAATAAAAGAATACTTTGAGTCACTGTTCAATCCATACTCCAGGAACTCCTCAGTGTGACAAAGTCTCAAATGAAAGCCCTGAACTGAAGCCCTTGTGGCCTTTTGTTGACAGAACCAGGAAACCAGGATTGAAGGGAAAAAAAGGCTCTAGATAGGAACTCATTCGGAGGACAGGGAAAGGACGGGGAAGATCACAGGTGTCTGTTAAATGGCCGACCTTGGAACTGTTCTAAAAGATAAGTTGGAGTATGGGGAAGACAAAGATCAGAGTATTTATTAGTTCAAGGCAGTGCATTTTGCTCCTATTTGAACTTGTGGCCCTAAAGATCTCTTTACATCTTTAACCATGCTTTCCAGCAGGTTTTGAGCATGTGGCTCCAAAAGTTTCTGACCTCTGCGTTTCCATCTTATGCACACCTCTGGCTGATACCCCCACAGATGATGATTGAATGTGAGAAGGAGCACAGGACAGAGCTTACAGGTACCCTTGATGGTGGTTTCTTCTTGATCTCCTTTCCCAATTTACTCTTAGTCATCTTTGTAGTTTTGTTGGTGTCTTGGTTGCTTCTAAGTTTGCATAATTATGCATAAAGCTACTGTATACATTTATGTGCAGGCCTTAGTGTAGACATAAATTTTCAACTCCTCTTGAAAATCACCAAGGAACAAGGGAGCTGAATTGTTTGAAAGAGTCATTTTATAAGATACTACTAAAATGTCTTTCAAAGTCACTGTATAATTTTGCATTCACACTATCAACAAAGGAGAGTTCATTTGCTGCACATCTCCCCAGCTTGTGTTGTTCTCAGGGTTCTGTATTTTAACCACTCTGATGGGTATGCAGTTGTTTCTCTTGGTGTTTTCATTTGCATTTTTTTCTGATAACATATGATAAGTATTATTTCATGAATCATGTTTTTGCTGAAGTATTTAAAAACATCACTAAATCCAAGGTTATCAAGTAATACTTTCTTGTTTTATTTATTCATTTTATTTTAAAGAGAAAAAAACAAAAAAGCAATAAAACAGTTTCACACCAGACTAACAGGAAATTAACAATCATTAATATATTGTGTATTGTTATTTTCATTGTATTTACTCAGTACAAGATATAGGCATGAAATATTGTCCAAAGAATATTAGCACAAACCTTCCTTTTCAATAAACTAAGAGATGGAGTGTTACTCAGCCATGAAGAAAGATAAAATTGAGGCATTTATAGCTAAGTGAAACCATTATCATAAGTGAAAAAAAATTGGACACATGGAAATATCATATTGGCTTTCTGGTGTGAGGAGCTGTAAATGTAAATAAGAATATACATATACAATTGCTATTGTGAAATAACAGGAAATTGCTCAAAAGGAAAAGGAGAATAGGGACCAGAAGGAGAAGAAGAATGAAGGAAGAGAAAAAATGAGAAAAAAGGATAAAATGAAAACTGAAATGAAAACTGAACTCTGAACAGGGAAGGGAAGGGGTTTGAAAAGAGGTCATGGGAATGGGATAAATTTTAAAAAAGGAATGAACATGTATCATGTGCTGTTACAAACTTGCTATAATGAATGTGGTCATTATGTATAAATTGTACCAATAAGCTTAAATAAAAGAAATAATTAAAAATGTCAAGTAAATAAGCAATAAGGACACCAACAAAGGCACTACTCTCTGAGTGATGGGTCAAGCTGAAAGCAGACCATTGTGTTACCATGTCTGAAAGCACACACTAAAACTGGAAAAATTTCCAAGACATAAATTGATCAGATACCCCCTTATCTTTAGATGAGTATTATTTCTGTATCATTAATGACTTTAGCTCCACCCTATTCTTCCTTCTAGATAAGATTTTAATATGAACAGTCATAATTTACCACATCCATAACAATATTTAAAACAGAACAAAACTTCCTAAATTTGTTCACAAATTAAGATAACCTTAAGTCCTATAATGAGCGTTATCAACTCTTGGGTTTACTGAGAAGCCCCATGATTCTCCATCTCCTCAGGGTGTTTTTTTCTTCATTGTAACAAAGCATCCCACTTGTTAAGCTGCAACATGCTGTTGGTCATTTTTAAGTAAAGAGTACTAGCGAGGTGACATGGGTAAGTTTGCTGCCTGATAATTTTCAATTAATAGACAAGCTTTGTATTCAATTGAAAGCTGAAAAAAAAGTAAAATGCCAGATTTTGAGGTACAGATAAAGGAAATTAGAAGGGAGACAGATTGCTATTCTGGTAGGCTCTTGAGTCTTTTCACTCTCCTAATGATTTGCTTCCTTCTGCTTAAAGCAGATGTGTTATGTCCAAAATCAGTGGTATCCAAATTTTTTAGTATCTCAAGAAAATCTTATCAATTTTAAAATAACTGGAAATGAAATCAAATATTATTGCTTAATGATCTACATTGTTTGTCTGTTTGGCTTTTTTTAAGGGCCTGTTGACAATTTATAGAATTTAAAATTTCTCACTGTAAATGAAATTCTGTTTGTAGTTCCATAGAAAATAGCTCTCCTTTTTCTTTCTCTCATCTTTTAGCTCTGAAAATCTTTTGAAAATGAACTTGTGAGCCCTTGTTTACTAATGCATGCTGTGTGGTTAAGGCATCCCACCAGTTCGTTGAAGCATTAGATCTTTAAGGTAAAGAAGAGTAATGAGGATGAGCAAGATGAGATAAATGTATGTCTAAGAATGATGAAAGGGGAGCTTGGAGACTCACAGGTGTGGTGGCCCCAGTTAATGGTCTCTTATGCTTTGAACTCTGCATTCCACTGTGACTAAACAATTGTGAAGCTATGGCCTGGAAAATGTTAAGAAACTTTAGAGAAACCTATACAAATAGATAAATAGGACTATTTTAAAATATGAATAAATATATATTTATAAAATAGTGTAAATATATGTATTTATAAATTAATGTAAGAAATAAATATGAATTAAATCTATAATGCTCATAGGAAGTGAAATAACAAAAGAAATGTAAAATTTGCTGATATTTTCATCATATAACCTAGTTAAGCTTGATGTGGGAGTTTTAAAGAATACTTTATTTGATGTTCCTCTCATGAAAAAGTGGTTTCTGTGATCCTTCTCCTTGAATTTGGGCATGCCTTTGTGATTGTTTCAGTGAATGCATTGTATCGGTAGTGATGTTTTCTGACTTCTTGTGTTGTTAGAAAAGTTTAGTTAGCTTCTACTGATGGACAAAATTCACTTTGTAATCCTTCAGTATCATGTAAGAACCATGACTATTCCAAAAAAGCCATTTAGGTAAGTCTATATTGAGAGATAATGGAAAGAGAGAGGATATGCATCTCTGTTAATTAATCACATTTATATTGTTATAATGAAATATCTGAAGCCGAACAATTAAAAGAAAGTGGGTTTTGTTTGCTTGGTTTTTAGATATTTTTTTTGTTCTGGATATCAAAGCCAAGAGTTCATCAAAACTAGGCAGACGTTTTACCACCAAGCTATCACCGAGCTACCTAGCCATAAGAAAATACATTTATTTAAGTCACAGGTTTGAAGGATGAGAGTTTAAAACAGCATGGTACTGGCTTCAGTGAAAATTCTTGGATCAAAATCAGTTTGATCCAAGCATCATGATCAGACTGCAGGTAAGAGGAAACTATCTCCTGGGAAGACAAGAAGCCATAAACCTCAAGGTAACGGGTCATGTTATTCTTTTATAACAACTTCCTTGTGAGAACTAAACAGGTTACCTCTGAACTACATCAGTTCCTTTTGAAGGCAGCATTGTTGGTGACCTAATTTCTTCTCATTAAGAATAAAGTATTAAAGGTTCTACATTCTCAGTACTTCTGTACTGAAGAACAAAGTTCCAACATATAAACTCTTTGGAGACACAATAAAACCACACTCAACCTATAGCATAACCACAGCTAAAGAGACTTCATCATCCTAGGCTCCAGGATTTAAGAATTGAGACCTTGATCTCAAACTATATCAGAGTACAAATGCCAGTAGCTTTCCCCTGAGCCTAGTCAATGTCTGATTGTGAGACAAGCAAATGTTCTTGTTTATATCAGTGTTTTGCCGTGGTTTGATGCACAGTTATGGATAACTGAAATGTAAAATGAGTATTAGTCCACAAAGCCATTCTTAAATGAAATAACAACCAAAATCATTTAAATAGTACATTTCCGTGTCTTTTCTTTTCATTTCCTTTGAAAGTTTTATCCTTGAAATTTAGGGGTAGATAACCAAATTAAAATTATTTTCAAATAAGTAACATTTTTCACTTAGCAAATAGGAATTGTAATATCCTACATATCTATGGAAAAGGCTCAAGTGAGAAAAGTATTTTAATGTTTTATTTAACAAAGAAATATGTGGACAAATTAGTAGTACTAGTAGTATAAGTAATAATGGAAAACATTTATTTAGGATTGAATGCATTCTAGTTGCTCTTTGTTTTGGGAGGTTCACTTGAGATCCAGGCAAACCCAAGAAAGGATGCAGGGCTGTGGGAGTTTGACATGCCTTTACCATCTCAGAGGCATGGTAAACACTACATTGTTTCATTCCCTTACATACAGTGCCATGCAAAGCTGGTGAGTTGTGAAAAAGTTACATAACACAGGCTTATTATTTATATGTGCCTTGTGCATGTGTGGCCTACTAATTTATGCTGGCTCATTACTGAGTAGAAGAAGGCCACTGCTAAAAGCCTGAGCTCAGCTATCTTGGTTATCCTGACCACAAACTCTTAAATCTCAAGTGGGTGTGGCCTACATACAATATAAAGAACAGAAAGAGTCTTCATTTGCCACTTTTCATTGTGGTGGTTTTTGCTGTCTTCTGTCACCATGAACAGTTGCCCCTCTGCCATGGAACCCTGCTTTTGAGACAGCATATTACAGACTGAAACTTCCACAATCTGTGAGCTAAATAAACTTCTCTTTCCTTAATTTTTGGCACTGGGTATTTTGTCTCAGTAACAAGACAAAAGTAACAACAGCAGAATTTGTTATCAGAGGAATGGAGTTGTTGCTGTGACTCTGTCTGACCATGTGGTTCAAGAGCCTTTGGGAATGGCTTGTGGAAAGAGACTGGAAAGGTTTGAAGTGGCCCTCAAAGAATAGAACTGAAATTAAAAAGATGTCTACCCAAATCTCAGAAGAAGGCCTGGGAGCTCAGGCAGTGTACTCTTGAGAGGGCAATGGGTGAAGCTCTGAGAGTTAAGACAGAGGTTCACTGGAGAGCCTAGAAGTTTGGAGAAGCCAGGAACATAGCCCATCTGAGGAAACCTGCAAGGGTTGAGCAGAGTGGGCATAAAAGAAAAACCCTGGGAGCTGCAACCACCAGAAGTGCCAGCAGGTCAGAGTCATCCAAGCCTTTCTGAACTCACAACTTACCACAGATTGCTTCTGATGTACCATATGCAACTTCAGGACTTAATGTTTGCCCTGCTGGATTTTGGACTTGCTTCAGTCCCAATTCTTTGTATCCCCATTGGTATGTTTTAGAACAGTAACATTTATCTTGTGCCATTAAATGTTGTAAATGTTTAACCCTATTTGCATTTGTGCTGGGTCTCACACCTAAGATTGTGCCTTAAAACTCAGAGGAGACTTGAAACTTGAACTTTTCAACAATGCGGAAACTTTTAGTACTTTGGCAACTCTTAGAGATGGACTAAATATATTTTGCTTAAAAGATGTGCATGAATCTATAGGAGACAGGGGCAAATTGTTATTCAGTCTGTATGTCCCCCAAAGCCTCAGGCAGTCATGGAGTCAGGCTTCCAGAGTTTGTGGCTGATCCATGGTCCAGTGGTAAGATTATGAATGTGAGCACTATACCCAAGTGGGTGTGGCCTACATACAATATAAAGGACAGAAAGAGTCTTCTCTCATGTTCCTCCCTTGTTGCTCTCATTAGTTTGCTGTGTTCTGTGCCATGGACTGTTGCCCTTTGCCATGAGGCTGCTTTGGATCCAGCAGATTATGGACTGAAACCTCCACAAACTGTGAAAAAAATAAACCTTTCTTTCCTTAACTTGGGATTCAGATATTTTGCCTCAGCAAGGAGAGACAAGTAAGCAACACAGGTATTGAGACCTTACTTCATCAAGGCATGAAGAATTGAATTCTTTGACAAACATAAATAATTTTGGAAACAGACTCTTCCCTGGTAGAAACTTTATTGCTGTCTTATAAAGGATCTTAAAGTAAAGGTATAATTAATCTATGATAAGTTTTATGCTCAGCAGCAAGGAAAATATGAAATACATATTGTTTTGTGACATCACATTTTTTAAGAATGTTTTCATAGTGCTGTGAATTTTGAACCCAGGATATTGTGCATACTATGCAAGTGCTCTGCCATTGAGCCACACTCTCAGGCCCTGGGATAGTTGCATGTGTGTGTGTGTGTGTGTGCGTGTGTGTGTGTGTGTGTGTGTGTGTGTGTGAAGTATAAGATAATCCAGTTGAATTGAGGAAATTCAAGCACAAATTTGATAACTGATATATGGACTCAAAATACCCATACTTCTGGCATTTGAAATTAACCTCTGTAATCTGAATTATTTCTTTTTGTTCTGCCATTTGTAGAGACTAAAGATTCAATTATATAACACTATAATGTATCAAAGACTTCTGGTAAAAAATACTGAGCCCCCAGCTGTCTGTTTGGGACCCGAACCTCTGGGACCTGCAGAATGGCCTGGGTTGTTTGAATTGAAAGTCTGCGCAGACCTGGATCTCAGCACGACTGTTTGGGACTGGTAGGCCTGCCCTTCATCTGCAGGGAACTGCCTGGAGACCAGCATCTGGGCCAGGTCTGTTTGGGCCCGTAGCCCTGCCCTTCACACCCAGGAAGTCTCCCAGAGACCAGCATCGCGGCCTGTCTCTTTGGGACCTGAACCTCTCAGACCTGCAGAGTGGCCCAGGCTGTTTGGATTGGGGATATTGTGGAGACTGGCATCTTGGCCAGGTCTGTTTGGGACCAGGAAACTTGCAGAAACCAGCACTTTGGGACCTGTAGGCCCACCCTTCACTCGCAGGGAACCTCCGGGAGACCTGCCTGGGACAAAGCACGGTGGCCTGGCCTGCCTGAGATTCCACAGGCTCTGGGGTGAACACACCCAGCATTCACCTTACAAATTATGGAGCCAGCAGCCCACAGAGGGGAGTTAGGACCCTGTGAGGAGGCCAAGAGCCTGTGGGGGAGCCACTGCCCCTCCAGGAACTGAGGGTGTAACAGGTAATTCACCACACATGCAAAGAAAGCTTTGGAACACCACTCAAAGTAAGGAAATATAGAAAAATAACAAAAGGAAAGCCCAAAAGGCAGGCTCAAAGCCCTAGCCCTCCCCAAGAAAGCTTAGAAGCCGTGTACATAGAAGAAAAAAGAAGCCATACACCTGAAATGTCTGAAATGATATCAAATGAAATAAATATGCAAATAGGGAAAGCTATGGAGAAATTCAAACCAGAAATACTTGCCCAGGTAAAAGAAGAATTGATAAAAATAGTGAAAGA